>OU452225.1:4292324-4597324 GCA_911728455.2 Marthasterias glacialis | reverse complement strand
GTAAAAGTCGATTTGATAAAGATTTCTGCCCTTTATTGCACACTTGGTTTCTTTACAATATATTTATTCTTGCTGGAGACCAGTTTTTGCTTAAATTAGTGAACTGCTGATACGTGCGCACTTTTTAAACTGTTGTGTTCATGTAGCTTTCCCTGTTGTGTTTTGAGATAAATTAAAATTGTAACATCAACAATTCCCGTACTTTACAGGGTTGTGTTCAACGCATTCAGGGCCGTGTGGTGAGTGAAACATTTCTTTCAGTTTTCAGAGGTTTTCTGTAATGCTCCACTGCTAATAATCCATTTTTCTTCGAATAGAATTACCGGTATTATAAATTAAAGATGTATGGTTCGTTCTCAAGCCGATTTTTCTTCGAACATAAACTGTTATCAAATACACGAAATTTAAAAGAGCATGTTCTCTTATAACGATTAAAATCACTACTTGGCGTTTTGACCTTGTATGTTGCTGAAACATACTGCTTTTGAAACGGCGTATTTGGGTGAGATTGAAACTTGTCCAGGAAGCTTATACTTTGATATTCATATACGCAGGACTCGCCAACGTGGCCCATGATTGACACAACCAGTAGTGCCGATCGTATGCAAACGTCATGCGCAACAGGTACCTCGGCCTGTGTTTACACGCATCTAGGCCCGGTGCCTGTTTTAACGGTTGAACTTTGAATGGCAGACCGTTGACCAATGATACTGTGTGAACCATACGCGTATGTGGACTCTTCGGTTAAAGGTTTGGTGAATTACTAAGCATTGATGTTTTCTAATTAACACGTAAAAAAAGATACAATAATTCAGTTGGAAGTTTGTGTTTGAGCTTTCCAGTGTATTTTTACAGTATTTATTTTCTTGAAAAATAGTAGTCTTCAAGAACGCCCACAAAAATAGGTCACTTGCTGACTCGGCTGGATTCCTTCTCTGACATCATCATTACATAATTTATTGTTATTATTATTATTATTTTAATTTTTTTTAAATTTTATTATTATTGTTTTATTTTATTTTATTCATTTATTTATTTATTTATTTATTTATTTATTTATTTATTTATTTATTTATTTATTTATATATGTATTTATTTATTTATTTATTTATTTATTTATTTATTTATTTATTTATTTATTTATTTATTTATTTATTTATTTATTTATTTATTTATTTATTTTTTTTTTAATTTTTTTTTTTGGGGGGGGGGGTGTAAAACAAAAACATCAATACGGAGTCATTCTCCAAACCTCTAAGGGTGGCAGCGTGGTTTTTGTCTTTCTGTCTCGTCTGTTTGTATTGTCTGTCCAAAGTCTGTCCATGGGTCGTACATCCCAGGCACCCACACCTTTGTTTATTCGAATGCTTCTAAGCAGGTGGCTGAAAATTTGATTTAAAAATGCTACAATATAAGATTTTGATTGCAGGAAAACGAAAATGAATTCAATGGCAGCTAAAAAGAAATCCTAGTTCAATAATTTTGTCATTGTTTGTATTTTATCATTAATATATGTTTGTTTTATTTTTGCTTTGCCCAAATTGCACACCTGATTTGCTCGAATTTGGGTCAACTGCCCGCGACCCAGATCGTACGCCTATAGTTTGGACGAGTCCATCTTAACTGAGGGTGGTACTCTCTCAATGTAAAGTTGTGACAACACCACTCGTTTTGTCCGCCATATATACCACTCTTGCAAAGACCCAAATAGCGGACAACTCTCTTTAGAGTAAAAGACGGGTATTTTCAGTTTAAATCAGTAAAGTTCCCTCATCTTTCACTCAAAAGGGGTGATGCACAGTAACTTTCATTGTCAAAAGAGCCTTGGAGACCCCACTGTGGTGAGATCGTGGAATGTGTACTCCTTTACATTTATAGAGTTTGATTGCAAATGCTGTAAAAACGCTGAATTTTTACACTATAGAGATTGTTCGTAAATAGTTTTCTTCTGTTGTTTTTAACCGCTCCAGAAATGGTAAATGTTTCAATCCATCCATGGACGAAACAATGCTATTCATTATATGTTCAGGCAATAAACGCGCATGCGCTGAAATTGAGAGGGATCCGTCCAGGCAGCGCGCGAATGTGTATGTCTATGGCCCCACAATTTATTGAATTACTTTGACAGTATTCAGTTGATATCTCATTTGAAAGATTTTAACTTAAATCATCCCACAAAAATAGCAACAATTTGACTCAAATTTTGCAAGGAAAAATTCGGCTTGAGCACGGATCATAATTATCATTAAAAAAAAATAATAACAATAAAAATGGCGTGTTCTGTGTTCTGTTTTAATATCGTCTGATATTAAAAAGTACAAAACGTATGCTATTCTTCAAAATCGAATATCGAATTCATTTAAGAATGTATATTGTGATGTGTGTGAACATTATATAGTTATTTAGTTATAACTATATCATGCTGAACGGGGTAGCAAACTAGAATTTTTAAACATTAAAACTAATGACTGTAAAGGTAAAGGTGTACGACCAATATAACTTTCAGTTCGCTAGTGGTTAGTTACAGAGTTCATTAGCAAAGTCCAGAGGTAGTTAAAGGTATACCGTCAAATCCTTCAAACTACTCAGGGATAATATAATATCAAACCTTTGATGTAACATATTAATTGACCAGTTATGTCATGTGAATCCCACATCAGTATGTGCACAGGTTTGTTTGAACGGTGGAGTGTTAGATCGTAATAAATGCTCCTGCACGTGCCCCGATGGTTTCTACGGAGCCGACTGTAGTAGTGAGTAGATCAGCAGTTTTTATTCTCACTGTTGTCCAAACATCCACAATATAAAGGCATCTAGGAACGAAAATTCAAAGCAGAAATGAGACATTTCCGAAACTACAGTACCTGCCAAAAAAGGTGGCAGTTGATACTGGTGTTATGTAAATGTTAAACGCCTCTTCTACCCAACATTCTTTTCACCAGTCTGTTTGCTAATATAGTCCAACAAAACGAACCTTAATCTAAAAAAATCCGGGTCAGAATTGACCCGGATATGGGATCTCGGGAGGCTGAACCGTTTCCGGGTCACTCTGACCCGGTATTGGATCAGGCCACTTGGGAACCGGAGGTCAATTGGGTCCCAGGTCAATTCAGAGCTCGGAGCTTTTAGAGTGTTGGGGGAGGGAACCACTGAACCAGCCTGACCCGCAGTGCACCGTTTTATTTTAGCCCATATCTTGACTAGAGTTTTGTAAAACAAGTTGAACTGCTTCTGCAACTGCAACTTGCAATGGCTTGTTCTTATGGATGATTTACAACAAAAGGGAAATTGAAAAATTCAGTGTATAATGAGAACAAAATAACGCAGTTTGCCGCAGTTTTTAACGACTTTTTTTTTCCAGAGGTGTGTGAAGACCATGAGAAGTGCGATGGCAGTCCTGGATGGCCAAAAAGCTGGTGTGGTCATGCTGACAAACCTTTCGTGAAGTTAGGGTGCCCAGCTATGTGTGGAGAGTGCAAAGAACGTATGCTGTGAACTTAAGTATCTTTCAATCCGACTTTACCATTTTGGACGTACAATTTAAAGTAGAAATTCTGGTAATATTTGAGAATTAATCTAATACTATTCGTACCTAGTATAGACATTTAGCCAAGTTGAAAAATGTATGACGTTTTAAATCACCATTATGTCCGACATGGACCAATATGTCCGGCGAGAAAATTTCGACCACGTATGTCCGACCTATTGTTTCCGGCAAACCATCATGTCCGACATATTGGGTCCAAAAAACCATTATGTCCGACCCACTGCAAGCCATTTTTGTTTTACCCATTTTGTCCGACAATTAATTTTGCAAACCCGTTGTGTCAAAAGAACTATTGGACACACTGATTATGATAATTGTTCGTCGGACACAAAGTGTCAGACATAACGGTAAACAATTGTCGTCGGACATAACAGTCATGCTGAACATATTGGTGCGTAAAACACGTTTGTAATGGGGATTTTGCGCAAAGCATTTTCATTGTGAAAGTGATGCCAACTTAAACTGATTTTACACATTTTTATATATATCAATGGAAATTAGTACTGTGGTAGCAAGTATACTAATATGGTAAAAAGTTCGTAATAATCCAGTCCAAAACATGAATAATAATAAAAAAAAAAAACATTCGTAAATAATCACTTGTATTTGGGGGTTTCGGCCACCCGCCGAAACCGCCTTTGTTTTTGCCATTTATTTATTTATGTATGTATTTGTTTATTTATTTATTTATTTGTTTGTTTGTTTTTTGGTTGGTTGGTTGGTTGGTTTGGTTTGTTTGTTTGTTTGTTTGTTTGCATCACTGGACCAATTTTATAGACGTGGCTATCCGATTTCACAATGTGGACGTCTGAAAACAACGGTGAATTTATAGAGCGCCGTCTTGAGAGAGCTATGCTACCCATAACGGAGAGAGGAAGCTGTACAAATTGGCTGTATATATTTCTCACTAGAGCTAGCTAGCGCTAACTGCAAAATGCTTTTTCCCGATGAAGCCCAAAATCCTCGCTTACGTGGGCAAAACTTGAACATTTTAGCTTTTGACAGGACCTTAAAATGTTATTTCACGTCGGGACAATGTTGCTACAGTTTTAAACACAATATTGGATAGTGATGGCCCACAGCATAGGTCATAAGTTATCACGATGTCCCACATTTCTCAGGGACAACCGTCTTAAAGCAAAAAAAAAAAAAAATTAAAAAAAAATTAAATAAAAATCAGCACATCAAATCAAAGCTTAGGGTCTAACTTTTTACATGAAGAACATGACATCACTAGTGTTTTATGAACTTTTGCCGATTTTGCAATCTACAAATACGTCAGAAAACAACGGCGTGTTTGTATAGTTCCCTCTGGAGAGAGCTACGCAACCAATATCGGAGAGGGCGCTATACAAATTTCTCACAAGAGCTAGCTAGCCTCGCTTACGGTATAAAAGCTTGGACATTTTAGCTCTTTACGGGACCTCAAGATAATATTTCACATTCGAACAATATTGTTACAGTTTTATACACAGTATAGGGAAACTAATGACCTTTTACATAGGACATAAGTCTTTGCGTGGATGCTCTGTCGTGATGCCATGATACTATCACCGGAGGCTTATAAGCCAGGCGGTCATTCTTTGGCAGCTCGCTCATTAGTGACTTTTGCCAGGCGAATGTTTTTTTTTTTTTTTTTTTTTTTTTTTTTTTCTATTCCAAAGCCGATATCTCTCCACTGGACTTCACATCACCATTATTATACCGTTTAAAATTGTTGATTTGTTGATAAGAACTGTATAATAATAATCCTATTTTGCTTTATCCCCCCCCCCCCCCACACCAGTCTGCAAAAAGGTTTGTCAACATGACGGTGTTTTAAACCAAGAAGACTGTACGTGCAAGTGCTCTGATGGTTACATGGGAGAAACCTGCAACGGTGAGTAGCCCTCAATTTCTCGTTAAAGAAATCGTTGATTCAACGGTGGCGAAATATAACAGCAAGACCGCGTTGTTAACGTTTATGTAAATTAAAGTTTAAGTTTTAAAGCAGCACCACAGGGTCATGTTTATCAGTAGAGAATAATAATATACCGTTGACTTGCGTTATGGTCGTAGAGAACTTTTCATACATGTTCTGCGTGAACGTGTTGGTGAGTTATTTTAACACAAGATACCCATATTCTTTGTTTAAACCCACGTGCATGGGTGAACATTTCAATGACATCTACCGAAATTTAAAAGTTGGGATTAAAAAAAAAAAGTACACTAAAAGCGCGTGAGTTACGCGCCCCTATCATCCGTTTCCATGGCTACTAGTGATTTCATTGCGAACTTAATACATTTGGTGAATATATAGTATCATCCCTGTTCGAAGTGTGGTGGACCTATGGAAGAGGGTTTGATCCCCACTCTACCTTCATTGCTATAGCGTTTGTGTCGACGCTTTAAGCAAAAACGTGCACTAAAAAAAAAAAAAAAAAAAAAAAAAAACATTGTGGGCCATAACGAACAAAAATGATGGGAAACTTTTAAACGCAAACAATTCTCAGCCTGCGCATTTATCCGAAAACAATTAATTTACCAGGTAAGTGTGCTGCCACATGGAGTGGTCAAACGTCTCCAATTATACAAGTCGCGACAACTAAGTGTCGGTGTGTTTCCTTAACTCAGCAAAAGCGTACATTTTCAAGCGCATCGCTAGTACTAGTATAGGTGCATTATCTGCATCTACAATTTGCAAAGGTTTGCTTTTATTTTAAAAAATGAACAAAAAAGAAGACTGTATATAGGTAGTGCATATGGAGTACAACAATATTAATGCCGTTTACAATTTAAAAAAATGCCGCGATTTTAAAGACACCTTGTTTTCCCTTTGTTGTGTTTGCAGAGATGTGTCGAGACAAACATATGTACTGTGGAGCCAATCCTGGCTGGCCGAAAGACTTGTGTGGCGACCCTTACGTGCTGAAGTACTGCCCACTTTTGTGTGGGGAGTGTACTGCTGCTCGGGCCAATGTACGTTATTTTAAATCACATTATATAGATTTCCTAATTATCATCGGGAAATCTTTAGCAAATTCTAATCACTACCCTGTTAGATGTTTGCTCTTTAGCAGATTTTTTTCTTCTAAACGGTTTAGAAGATTTGACTACGTACACCGCTACCCTTACCGAACATGTTTGCAAATTAGCATGCTGGAGGCAGTAAAACTTCAGAGCCTAAAAAAAGTAGAAAGTTCGAGCTATAAAAAGTAAACCGTGCAAAATTAACCCTGTAAATGTAAAAGAGAGTGAAAAACCATTCGTTTTGTCCGCCATACCATTCTTGCTAAGAGCCTTATGGCGGACAAATCTTTTTAGAGAGAAAGACGGGTATTTTCAACTTGAATCAGCGTAAAGTTTGCTCTAATTTCTCTCAAAAAAGGGGTGATGCACAGTGAGTTTCACTCTCAAAATAGCCAAAATGACACCGCTCGGGCGAGAGAGTGAAATGTTTCACTCCTGTTTAGTAATCTTTGACGAGCAAAATCGCAGAGCAGATCTTCGATGTGTTAGCTAAAAAGAAATTCTGGAATTTAAATGCGCTATTGACTTTGCTAAGGTAGACTTGATTCCACATCCACGATGCACGATGCAAAAGTCACGTCATTTTCTGAACACTTTCATATGAATTTTTCTTTTACATTAACATTGCTTTAATTACAGTAGCTGCACGAGTGCTGTAATCTACCGATGAAAAGATCATGGAACAAATCCCAGTAGACTGCGAAGTATCGTATGTGGAGGTGTTATGTTCCTTAGACCTTAAGAATAAGATCATTTACCAATATTTAAAACATAACAACGTAAGTTAGCATTAGTTAGTAACTCTGGGTTGGGTGGTGGCTTCCAAATCAAAATAGGTACTTTTGTGTTAATTTCACTAGCTGGTAAAGTCATTATAAAGAATGGTATGATATCACCGTAATCTTTTCATTCGTGTATAAATCTTTGACGATTTACAAAATCAGTGTCAATTAAACTTTCTCAGTAGCGTAATAAGATTATTTTCTTTGTTGAGAGGAGCAAGCGGGGCCAAAGGCACAATTTTGGGGCTATGTAGTTTATAAAACATTTATTTGTTCTTTTTTTTTTTTCGATCTCTGCTGGGGCAAGAGGAGGCAATGATTCTTACGGGCGGGGGCTGGGGGAGGTGGGGCGCCATGCCCCTGCTCCCCGTCTGGTTACGCCACTGTGCTTTCTGAACCGGCTTAAAACGACACAGTATCATATTCTTATTGAGAAAGCCTATTTGGCGCTTAAAACTATCAAAATGTTACCACTAAGACCATTTTCCTCATAGTTTCGACGCAAAAAAAAAAAAAATAAAAAAAATAAAAAAAAATAAGTGTGACCCTTGGTAGTAATAGAGTCAAAATATGGATAGAGGACACGGCTTATCTTACTGTCAGATCTTCGTTTTATTCTGTAATGTTAAGACAGAGAACATACGTGACTGCTCGTCTTCGAACCGGAATAATGAATGACGAATGATAATGTATTACAAATGATAAATAAATAAAGCGCACATAAAGATGTAATAAAAAAATAAACTTAAATAAAATACTAGTTTGCTTAAGGCAGAATGAAATCAAGATGGCGCTAGGGTTCCCGCCAAAACTTAGAATAGCGTCGCCATCATGGAAATTTACACAAAATGGAATCAAAGGAGCATTTTTCATAAGTAAATGATACAAATCGTCCATCTTGATAGACATAAATAATAGTAGGAATAGTTATATACAGATATTTAGTTATTTAATAAAGTCACTGTAGGCAAACAGTTCTAAATTGCCAAAGTACGTAATTTCTCAAAATGTAAGGAAATTTAGTAAAATGCCGAAACAAGAAGAAAACTAATGGCACTTACAGATAACTTAGGTCTGTAAGTAATGAAATAAAATATTATGAATTATGTGAGAGAAATTAAATCGTTACCTGTAATGTTAAGACAGAGAACATACGTGACTGCTCATCTTCGAACCGGAATAATGAATGACGGGGGGACTAGGTAGCCCGCCGCCTACGGTGATTTGAGTTTGAAAAGAGTATAATTCACATGTAATGCATATTTAACAGAAAATAGTTACGTATGGTTACAGGAACGAATAAAGTAAAAGTTTAGAGCGGGGATGTTCTAATCATACTTGTTACATAAGTAAGGTACATATCACTTTCTCTATTGCATTTTTGTTTAAAATCACCGACACCAATCAAAAATACAGTTTAGTTTCAAACCGTCAGCCTTATATATGCTTCAATAACACAAATTGTTTTAACCAAATCAAGTGTCTGAAATTGTATGATTATTAAAGTTGTCCCTATGGTAGATTGTTTTTTATGCGTATGAGCGCAGCGAAGGGGCATGGAACTCACTTCCTGTCTCAGAGTGAACCCTTGCGCCACTCCACTCGGACCAACACTGGACAGGCAGTACAATACAAGAAAAGGAAAAAAGTGGAGACAATTTGATATTAACAAATATGAATAACTAAACGTATTTAATAAATACAACCCGATGTGCCTAGACCCCTTAGTCTCGGGACTTTCACATTCCAGTACAGCTTTTAACCATTTAGTACAATGAAAAGTACCATACATGTAGCTTGTTTTAATACATGGAAGACTGCGTCGCCCCAGCGTTCCAAAGTAAAGAAACACGTCACGGAAAAAGGTAGACTCCGTAACCCCATCACCATCGGTAGACGTCCTACCAGTCGTCACGACCACGTCCAAGGAGTTGGTGTTATACGGAAACCCAAGGCCTTCGGCTTGGACGAAGCCAAACTTCAGGTCTGAAATTCCGGGGAGGATTTTACGCTGCTACGGTGGCTTTTCGGCCTGGAACTCACCATGGATTCTAGACCCAGTAACTCTGGAGTCGCAGATTCTCGAAGTACGGCGGCTATAATTGCGACAACCTCAGGGCTGACACCCATCCGTTGGTTACACCCTCAAGCACCCGCGACGTAAAACTCCTCGAGGAGAAACATTCCTTGGTTCTTACGTGCCCCTCACAACCAACACAATAGTTAGGCACATCCTTAACCAATGAACAAAAACCTCGATTCCACAAAACTATCAGCCCAAAGAAACCACATATAAAGTAGAATTGGGTCTACCCCAGTACCCCATACAAACTTAGAAAGTGACCCTAATAAATTGAATGAGCCCAGACCACATTGACGCAACTCATAGTTGCTCAATTAGATTGCTACTTTTTTACTGGTATCTACGGGTGTGCCCAGTTCGTGGTGTTAGTGACGAAATGACATACCGGCATCTTCAAGTTCATACCATGTGTAAATTTTTACGAGCAAACTCAATCGTCTTTAGGGAAGTAGTCATCAGACGATACTTAAACTTAATCATGTGTGAGCAAAACATGCATGTGTACGCGCGCGTTTCCAAACTGGTACGCGTTGGGCACAAAATGCGTTTGCAACGTTGACGATATTGGGCAAACTAGAGGTGTTAGCGCATGTTCGCCAACTTACAAAAATGGAAAAAAAAAGCAGTGATAAGTTTTGAAAATTAGACTTATCTGACCTAAACCTGACCTCAATTAAAAGAAACTGTTTGTATTTAAATCATATGATTCGTTATGTTAGACTGTATTTACCATGCTTACTTACAAATGTGTTAAACGTAAATAGTGAGGCAAATCAAAGTTGTTTAGTTAAACAAATCAAAACTCCTGGAGTACACCTAGGATTTGTATAATTTATGCATCATTGCAAAGGTCTTCGAAAACTAAATAAATGTCTCACAGACATGACTCCAATTTGACCTTGTCTTGCGGTTCAAACCGAAAGTTGAAGGGATTTTGTTAAGCCGTAATTTTCGCTTGTTTTGTACAATGTGTGAGTTGGTACTTTACCCTCTGCGTTTTCAAGTTTAAAACTGATGACATCATTGTAATAAAAAACAGCGCCCTCTTGTAACGTGTATAAAGTTTTACTCTAAGACCGATTGCGCGACCCGCGTAACGTGACCTATTGTGGGTATTAAATGTAAACAAACACGACGTCCTTTATTGGAAAGTGCGGTACGGTACATGATGATTGTTGCATTTGTTTATTCGATCGAAGCTTTTCTTTCTCGAAACCTGTGAAAAAAATATTCCAGAGTTTGTACCAGGGACCTTCGAGTGGCTGAATAAAGCCATTAAGGACAGTTCCAGCGAGTCTTGGAAATTGTAAAAGTAACGTATAAATGTGCACGATGTGTACTAGTGCACGACTGAACGTTTAGGCCAGACGGCCGCGATCACACACTTCAACACAAGAATTTCAAAGTTTTGAAGCTGAATCATCCAAAGAAATTGCTTTTCAAAACTGTGTGATTCCTTTGCCTATTTGAAATTTCGCAAGGCTATGTATAATTGCTCACTTTTCCAACGTTCTTCACCCCCCCCCCCTCTTTTTTTTTTTTTTTTTTTTTTACAGTGATTAAGGGCTACATTACAAACAAAATAGCAGGTGGGTGGCTACATAGTCGTCCGACGCCGGTAGTACATAACTCAAAATTAACCTCTTTTGTAGTAAAATATTGATAGTTTATGAAGCAGTAATGTGATTAAAACCAATGTCACAACATACACCTTTATTAAAATACTACCATAAGCCGACTTTTGGTTTAACTCTGTCGATCACTGCATGTATTTGAACGTAGTTTGCCATCAGCTCAGATGACGTAGTACCCACAACAGGTCACGTGATGACATGTACAAATTGGTCGCGCAATCGGTCTATTGTATAACCTTTTTTTCGCGTGCATAACTGAACGATGTTTACAAGCATTCCATTACTTGTTCCCAAACACCTAGATTTTGTGATGTGACAGAAACTCAATATCTAGTTTTGTTTGGCAATAGGTGCAAGAAAACAACATACAGACGTCAAAATAAGATAAAACTGTAATTGTAACGCAAGTTAAAAAGGGCGTTTTTCAACGGCTAATCAATAAATAGTGGGCTTTATGTTTGAGGTAATTATTATCGCATCGTGTAAAAGAAAATCTGGTAGAAAAAGCTCGACCTTTCATCGCTTGGTAATAAACTCGACATAAAAATAATATTCATCATGTGGAGATTTTTTAAAGCCCCAACTCAACATTGGTATGAAGAAAAACATAAATGTTCACAGATATACACGTACCCTACATGGTATAAAGATAATGATGGTAAAAACTTTCCTTAATATATTTCTGCCTGAAGTGTTATTGTTTTTAAATAATAAATGAAATAAGATCCAAAATTAGTTTTCGTCTCAGTTAGATGAAAACTTTGCCGATAGGAATGCGTACACAAATGTTAATGAATTTTACCGTTTTCTCGCGAATGAAACAACAACATGAGCTGACATTTCCACAGGTTGGTTTTATTACAAATATCTTGATTTGTGCAAATAATGGAAGCATTTACACTCAATTTACCAATGTTGAGCTGGAGCTTTGAGGCATTCGACCAAGCTACATTACCGGTATCATTGTGTATTGCAGCACAGTGTGTCTGTGTATGTGCATGTATAGACGGAAGTTGTGCACAAGAACATGTTTTTTTACCCCATAAATGAACAATGAACGAGTTATAGGAATTTCTTTGTGTAATTAGGTAGCACACATTGTTGAGTACAAAAGTCCCTATCGTCAGAACCTGATTTTGACCTCTATCCTACCCATTTTCCCGACTAGTTTGTGTGTGTGCCGTCAACCAAGACCTGAAAAGTTAATCTATCACCCATACGTAGTATATTTCACTGCAGTACAGTTGGCCTATCCTATAAGTGTTAAACTCTAGTACCGATGTTGAACAGAATCTACTGGATTATTGTCACCGAAGTGTAGAGGATTTTGCAAACAGTCACCATGGCATTATCATTCTGCAAGCACCATGTGTATTCGATGCTTCTTTTGATTTATTTCAATCTCAATAACGGTAGGTAAAAGTTTGGTTCTGGATAAAATGGTGGAGCAGGAAGTGAACGTTAGTAATATTATTAAACCGTGACTGTATTAAACGATAGCCTTATGGTGCCAATGTAGGTATAACAATATAAGTTTTTTTAACTGGGAAATATTTAAGTTGACGGTCGCCACATATATATCTAGCGGCCACCAGTTTTTTTTGGAACTCGCAATAGCTGCACCAACAAGAATTTTCCAATATAAGTGCCACATTTCCAGTTGTTTCGTTTTTAAAAGCGAAATGATTGTGATAAAGTGATAGAGGATTGCGAAATGTGAAAATTATAACTTAATTTTTCAGGGCGTTTTGGGGTTCGGGGATTGAGTGTAGTGGGACGAGTCTCCGCCGAATCGCTCATTCACATAACCGGATTCACGATTAGTACATTTTAAGTAGAAACTTTCAGTGTATTAAATTTACTGATATATCCTGATTGTAAATAATTTTATTAGTTTAATCAAACAGTTTTGTTGTTGTATGTTATCTCTTTGCGTTCTTATTTCCTTTTGTTTGTGCATTCATTCACTTAATTCTGTCTTTAAAATGTAACGGTCTCACATGGTCCCAATCGTGATTTGTTGTCTTCTGTTTTTCCCCTTTTTTTAACTGCACACAAACATACGCCAGTTTTGAAACTGGCAGGAGAAAAACCTGTGGGCGTGCAGAAGATACGCATGCGTGTGACGCAGTGATTTTGCAAATGCCAACAGGACACAGTGCATTTTGGCATGCTCGTACTAAGCGCCTACAAAACAAGCGCTAGTTTTTGATGCGGGAAGAAAAATAAAATGGAAAAACACAAGCAATCAGGTAGAGGCTGAAAACTCAATCTAAATGAAATGCTCCAGTTCGAGCACAACTTTTGTACCAATGCTGGGTAAATTCTTGGTGGCGCACTGTATTTTGTTTTGCTGAAGTTGTGGGCAGGTCACACGACCGTGCTATGGAGGGGATTGATGAATGCTTTATTTTGCTTGCGGCCGTCACGTATTCACCCTTCCCATGTCATTGAAATAATTGACCACATCACGAAACTAAATCTGTCTTGGCATTTACCAGCGTAGCATTGAAACTGATGTGATAATTGCCAAATTTGGGATTCATAAAACAATGTTTGAGTAGAATGTTGAGATGATCTCTGCACGAACGTCATTATAGCAAGCGTTTACCGGTAACTCGTGGATGCTGCTTGTATGTTTGCTCCCAACGACGATCATTACTCGTGTGACATGAAGACTTCATGTGATATGATCACAGTGCAAGTCCTAACAGCCATCAATCACTTCTTATTTTCTAATCGTACAATGGAGTCTATTTCGAGATTAGTAGTTCGGCTGGAGTATTTTCCTGGATTGTTCCTCCACTTTTTTTTCAGGCCTTGTCTCCCTTAGCCCATATACAAAGTGAGGGATGATTTTCAAAAATATGTCACAAAACATTTACCAACACTGATATGAGATCATTTGTTCGCGCCTAAGACCCTACAACAGATTACAACAGACCCTACAACAACGCGTATTTCGTGGAGACACAAGGTGTACTATTTCGTTCGCATCTTAACATTGTTTTGAAAGCACACAGCCATAATTTGTTTTCAACGCAATACAAACTCCGGGGGGGGGGGGGGTGATCCGTCGAGCCTTACCCATCCCCAACCCCGTTTACCTCACGCAGCAACCCTACCACCCATCCACCACTGCCCCAGTCCAAAAGGTGAATTATGGCCCCCTTTCCCTGGATGCACATCCACCAGTCAGAAACTATTATGTTTAACCCTATCAGGACCGGGGGGGGGGGGGGCACACAATGTGCCCCCTACCAATTCCCCCCACAACTTTCTAACGCTTAGTCTGATCACCGCGAAATTGCCAAAAGATAATGGATACAAAGGGTTAGCTGTTGCCATGGCAACCAATTGTTTGACATTGGGTCACACGATTTTACTGTTTTGTAGTGATTTTTGTTTTACCTTTTGAACATAATTTCCACTTATTTTTCACTTCTGTGCCAGAAAAGTGATAGTAATGAGCCATTTTTTTTGGAATAAATGTTAATGGATTATAATGCCAAGTTTCAAAACATACGGACAAAAAGTACTGAACTACAGCGAAAACACGATTTTTGCCAAAAACAGTCAAAAACGCCCCCCCTAGTGACATATTTTTTTTTTAAATACGGAAGGGGAAGGGCACTATGTGCCCCCCCCCCACCCCCGTCCCCGCATATAAAAACAAAACAAAACAAAACAAAAACGGTCCTGTTAGGGTTAACCCATTTTTATTTACATAACAGAAAAAGAGAAATATCCTAAAAATATGTTTTAACAAATAAAATGGTTATAGTTCACACTAATGTTTTGGTTCTAGCCCTCGAAGTCAACTGATTACTCAATTGTATATTAAAACCAAATACAGGTGGTGCCCTTGAGCTGGATGGCAGTCTGGCATCCCAGAGCTCTACATATTTGATGCTTGTTGCAAGTAGAGCTGTAGATGGAAACCCTGACACACAATCAGTAACACGTAAGTTTGATCAGTAAAATAAAACATATCAGAAAACATTACGAGGATCACTAAAAAGAAAACAACATAAATACATAAATAAATTGTGTGGTTCAGTATAGACAACGTTTTTTTTTTTTTTTTTTTTTTTTTGCGTCACAAGTCGTATTTGAATCGTAAGCAAGCATAAATTATACGCCATGTTACTTCTGACATCGTAAGCTAAAAAGAGAGGCGCGTTGCATGGGCTTTTCTATATAGACACAATTTGTTCACAACTCAATCGAAGAACTAAAATAAAACGTAAAGTCTTACATTTTCTGGAGATTGCAGTGAACGGTATTTATCAATTAGCCGTATTTTGGACAGCAAGAGGACACAATACTAATTCCAACATGAAAGTACACAAGTATTTCAAAACATTAAACATTTCCAAGCAACTTGTTAACCCTATCAGGACCGGGGGAGGGGGGGGGGGCACAATGTGCCCCCCCTACCAATTTTTTCCCCGTAACTTTTTAATGCTTAAGCCGATCACCGCGAAATTTTCTGACTTTTCCTAAAATATATCTAGAATCATATTGGCAAAAAATAATTGATACCGGGGGTTAGCTGTTGCCACGGCAACCATTTGTTTGACCTTGGGTCACACGATTTTACTGGTTTTTTTAGTGATTTTTAAAACTTTTTGGACATAATTTCCACTTATTTTAGATTTTTTTGCCAGAAAAGTGATAGTGGTGAGTCACGTGATAGTCTGAAATGGTTTTGGGAATTCAAAATGGCCGCCATTTTTGGCGGCCATCTTGGATTTTGTGTTTTCAGCCTGTAGTTAGGGGGTCAAATTATATCAAGTTTTTTAACAATGGAACATTTTCAACCTGCTAATTTCTTACTTTTCAGACCCCAAAAATGTTCAGATTTGTCAATACAGCCTGATTATTTCTCCCTGGGCTCTTGGCGGCGGCCATTTTGATTTTTAAGTGAAAAAACGCAAAAAACATTTTTTTTCCTAAAAATGGGATAAATTAGTGAATTATTATGCCCCCTAAAGATATTTCAAGAGACTAAATTAGGTTCAAATTATATTTATCTTGTTAAAATGTACAAGTATGCCAAGTTTCAAAACATTCAGACAAAAAATACAGAAGTTATGGCAAAAACACGATTTTTGACCAAAAATGGGCAAAAACAGTCAAAAACGCCCTCTAGTGACGTTTTTTTGAAATTTTGTGACGTCATCATGTAGAACTCGGTGAAATGAACATTTGTGGCAAGTTTCATCAAAATCGGGCGAACACTTTGGAAAATACGGAGGGGGGGGGGGCACTATGTGCCCCCCCCCCCCCCCCCCCGGTCCCCGTACAACCAAAAAAAGCCCGGTCTTGATAGGGTTAAACACAGATTACGTTGTAAAACTGTCAATAAAAAAAAATCAAAAGTTGTATATTAACTGCTTTATTAGTAGAAAAAAATGCATCTGGGTTTACCACACTATTTCCATGGTTTGACCCCAATCTACCCCAAAGGGCGCCCTCTTGCAGTCAAAAATAAGGCATATTGTTGATTTGAAAAAAGAGGCACACCTCAAGACTTAATCAGACCCCTTGTAACTAATGTAGGTTTTCCAAGCCAATTTCATTAAAACATCTGACGTTAAAACCTTTCTTTCTTAAAACGTTTGTAGACAGAATAGATTGTGGCCTGTGTCCCAAGAAAGATTGTTCCCTTTTCGTAATCATGTGACATATTTATTGTGTTACATTTTTAAAGACTCAAAAATATTTGAAAAATGCACTGTAGAAAAAGAGGGGGGAAATATTAATTAAATATTACTCAAATTTGATTGACTTAACGATGAAAACGGTTGCCTGCAAACAAATAGGAAAAACAAAAACATATTATTTGCTCAAACGTTTGCTAATTTGAGTGCTCCAAAAGTCAAAAGATGTTTGACGTTTTTTTTTTCTAGAATACTAAAATGTTACAAAACGGAAAACGAATATTATAAATAATTAAACAAGTTACAGTTAAATGTCCATCAATAAGTTAGGAAAAAACAACAAGACCTTTCTTTCCTCCATGTTTGATATAATAAAAATGATCAAAAAAAAAAAAAAAAAAAAAAAAAAAAAAAAGAAATTGGCCTGGAAAACCTATAACTTAATATAGGCCTATATATTAACACGAGAATACAAAATGAACAACTTTTAACAGCAAACAGGTTTTTTACAGCAGGTTATTGTTCAAAATGTGTTAAGTTCAGGGACATTTCTATGTTTTTCACGGTCAATGTTGCATAGACCTTATGCACATGACGTCATTTGAGTAGGGCGCCCTCGTCTAGAGGTCAAAATGAGGTTGTTCATTGGCCAATCTTGTGCGCCGCGCGTACAAATCTCTGCGTCTCCATTGTTACATCATCGATTTACCTCTAAGATGGCGGCGTGATGACGTCAATGCATAAGGTCTATTGAACGGTGAATGTTTAATACAAAGATCAAAAAACGAGACGGGGTCAAGTTCTAGAAAGAATCAACCTTAGTACATCTAGAAATACCTCCCGGGTCAGAAATGACTTGGATCCGGGTACCTCTGGGCGAGATAAACTATTTCTAGAAGAGCGCTAGCATTTTCCGCATAGAAAAGTCATTCTGTTTGCTTTTCACAATGCTCTTTACACGAGCATGTTTGTGGCGTATCGGAACAACCACAAGCCTAGACTGGTCCCCTGACAAAATGTTTTTGAACGGCTTGGTTCCTTACAAGCAGTGGCAAAAAATAGGGGATAAATAAAACTTCCCTTGTACGTTGTTACATAGTTTGTACAGAATCTGGATTTTTTTTCCTTCTTTTTTTTTTTAAATGAAGTGACTATTGACAGTACAGAGGTCAATTTTCGAATTGATCACAAATTCTGTTTGTGAATATCACAAATTCTGTTTGTAAATTTGTGAAGTCCACTGACCTTTTAAATGCGTACTTTCTTTACAGTTGGTGGTACAATGGCCGAGTGGTGGAAAGTGAATCTTGGAGATATCTACTGTCTCAACAAAATAACCTTTGTTAACGATCCTAGTCAAAATGGTGAGTTTTGCAGGAGTTCGTTTTTAATTCTAAGTTAATTTTGCGTATCACGACTCTTTCCTGGAGACTCAGAGAGATTGGGACTGATATTGGAGAGGCCCAGTAGGCCGCGGGTAAAAACTTCCGGGCCCTAATTCATAGAGCAGCTTAACGGTAAGCACATTTTCTGCTTACTGTAGCAGAAAAAAACTTGCTTAAGCATAAACATAATTATTTCGGCAATGTTTAAAGTTTGCTAAGCTAAGCACGGGAAAAGTTGCGCGCGCAACAAAAAAGTACCGTCTGCTTATACCAAACAAATGTCCGAAAAAAAAAATAACAAAATGGCGGACGAAGCTAAATCAATCAACAAAAAAAGGAAGTTCCTGCTGGAAATATTAAAGTTTTCTGATGGAGTTGGGTCACGTCAAAAAATGCCCCCTTTGGTCCATAATACAAAGAGATACAGCCACAACGAAACTTTGTTTTACATTGTTGCAATGTTTGATGATGTTTGTTAAAACTAAAGGTTTTCACAATGTGTTTCTACACATTACATAATACGATGTCACACAAAATAACTAGCTGCTGATAATGTTGAATTCAGACTTTTATAACCGTTGCTGTACACATTTTTTAGACTGCTAATTTACGTTAACCCTATCAGGACCGGGCTTTTTTTGGACTTACGGGGACCGGGGGGGGGGGGGGGGGCTCATTGTGCCCCCCCTCCGTATTTTCCAAAGTCTTGGGCCGATTGTTATGAAACTTGCCACAAATGTGTATTTCACCGAGTTCTACATGATGGTGCAAAAAAAAAAGCAAACAAATTGCATTAAAAGTAATTTTTGTAGTTTTTTTGCCCATTTTTGGTCAAAAATCGTATTTTTCCCATAATTTCCATATTTTTTGCCAGAATTCTGTAAAACTTTGCAAATTTGTCTTTCTTGACATCCTCAAGAACATAAACACCTTTTTCTTTACCAGAGTTACCGTTGAGGGCGCTAAACAAGCTGTTTTATGTAATTTTTGGGAAAAAATCACGTTTTTACATTTTTCCACTTAAAAATCGATGTAAACAGTCCTTTTAGGGTCCGAGTGTGCATTTATGAGGCCTAACTAACAACTCTATAGTATTTCTAGACCTCAAAAGTTCAAAATTATAATGTTGAAAATATTCCATAGATACAAAATTTTGCAAAGTTCGAACCCCTAAAAAACAGCTAAAAATACAAAATCCAAGATGGCCGCCAAAATGGCGGCCATTTTGGATTCCCACAATGCATCTCAAACTATCATGTGACATTTCGGTATCACTGTTGGCCACTAAAAATACTTAAAAACATAACATTTTGCTAAAAAATGCCCCAAAATCACAAAAATCACAAAAAACGAGTAATATGTGTTCAAACAAACGGTTGCCATGGCAACCACTGACCTCCAATAACAATCGTATTTTGACAAAATGACCCTAGATAATTTTCAAGTAAAGTCAGAAAATTTGGTGGCGATCGAATGTAGCGTTTAAAAGTAACAGGAAAAAGTTTGGTAGGGGGGGCACATTGTGCCCCCCCCGGTCCTGATAGGGTTAAGCACAAAATCAGCTTTATGAAATTGGGCCCAGTCACTGGCCCTATATAAGACTATTCCTCTGTGCTGTACAAAGGATACTTGAGTCTTAGCCGTGATTGCCCTTTTCTGGGGCGGACAAATTTCAGAGCTCCATAATTCAAAACTTGTTGGCCGTGGATTTTTGACGTCAGATATTCATAGTAAACTCGTCGATTTCGTGAAATAATTTAGC
This sequence comes from Marthasterias glacialis, assembly GCA_911728455.2. NCBI lineage: Eukaryota > Metazoa > Echinodermata > Asteroidea > Forcipulatida > Asteriidae > Marthasterias > Marthasterias glacialis. Next base: position 4,577,456 of record OU452225.1, on the reverse strand, counting down.
TCTCAACGTTTAACATTCTGCAAACATTAAGCACAGTTCACTGACTGCCCAACACAAAAAAAAAATACGGACAAAATACGCACAACTGACCTCACAACACTAAAAAAAAATACGGACGAAATACGCACAACCGTCTTACTAACACGCTGGGTACGCGTACGCACGGAAAGCTTGTGTGAGAGAACGAACAAAACAGGGGGAAAAATACGTTCAGAGCTGAACTATATTTCCCAAAAATGACGGATTTGTGAGGAATAACTGACGTCGAAAACTCACCGCCAAAAATTGTATGCGACCATGGGATGCTAAACCGGTGAGTTTATTAGTTTCTTACAGGTAAGATTTGCATTATGGTGCTCTGGAAGTATAGACCTTTATCATGCTGCAACCATCTTGGTCATGTTCCCTGTATCCAATAACAGTGATATGTGCTAACATTCATTGTACGAAAAGGAACCAGACTATTTGCCCTTCCAGCCTCGGTTTGGTTACATTGGTTTGAGTGGGAGAAAATCAAGATAGCCGCACCATGATAAAGGTCTATTCCGCCCATAAATGGGCCCTCACCTGCAGGAAGTCAGTGCAGTATTTATACGGAACCGAAGGCTTCCAAGGCTACCTGGTCACCACTTCCATAGACATTTTTGAAGAAAGACTCTTTACGACCTACACAATAGTCCAAGTCTGTTAAAACTCTTTACCGACCTCCTACCGGCTTCTAAATCCAATATTGGCGGCGCACGTAATCTCCTGGTAAACGGTGTAGAAAGCAATGCAAATGAGTGCAGCAACGGCAGAAACTGTTGACTGTAGTTTATGTGCCGAGGAAATAGACGACTGCAAGCAAAAGTCAGTAATGTGTCAGACATGGTGTTCCATCAATCCTGTGCTCAATTAAACAATCAGGAAATGAAAGCACTCGACAAAGGCAGGCACAATATCATGTTGTTCTGCAATGGATGCACCGCCGATGTTGCAAAAAATGCTCAAGGGTAAGCCGAAATCCCAGCTAGGAGGTAGCCTGGCCCACGATGCCGAGCTTTCAGAAGTCGCCAAAAAAAAAACTAGATTAAGTAGAGGATACCATGAAAAAACGACCGATATGATGGCCAAGAGAAAGGAGAATTTTGAAAATGTAGTAGAATCAAAGGTGAGCCTTTATTTAGATGAGTAGAAATAGAGGGAGAAAGGGAATGAAACCCTATTTTCCACAACATCCCTGAACCAATCAGTGAAGAAGTAGAAGATAGAAAGGCTCATGATTCCTCCGAGGTGACCGTAATCCCTGACTACCTTGAACTTGGTGCCCTTCAGGAAAACATGAAACCAGTCAGGCTAGGTAAAAAGTTGGACAGACCAAGGCTACTTAAGGTGACGATGAATCAACATTTAACATTTATTACATTTCTATAGCGCTGATTCTATACATGTATATTCAACAGTGCTTCACAATGATTTTATAGTAAACAATTAAAATATAATGAATTACAACATTAAGAACATCATTTAAAGACAATTGCACAATTGATAACCAACAAATAAAAGTTTTTAGAACGGCAAAAAATAAGACTAGGCATAAGTCAATTTAATGTAATTAGGACTCAATTAATTGTAACAGTTATTGAAAAGATGCGTCTTCATTGCACTTTTGAACTCATTTTCATTTATGATTCTCTTCAACTGGTGCAGCAAGGAATTCCAGAAAGTCGGTCCAGCAACGGCAAATGCCCTGTCATTAAGTTTATTATAAGAATGAGGAACATGAAGTGTTAAAGCGTCTCGACTCCGTAGACTGTAAACGGAATCGGATTTGACAATTATGTCTGTCAAAATGCTGGTGCTTTGTTCTTCAGTGCCTTAACGACCAAAAGGAAAATCTTGAACTGGACTCGATCTCGAACTGGGAGCCAGTGCAAGTCCATACGCGATTGTGAAATTCTATCGTACTTATGTAATCCTGCAGTTTGTCAAATAGGAACTAAGACATGCCGTACATTACAGAGTTAACATAGTCCAGATGAGAGGTCATCAATGAATGAACTCAAAACACTCAGTAGCTCATTGAGTGAGGTATTTTCTAATTCGACGCAAGTTGTGTAGGCTGTAGTTAACCGCTTTACAAGATTTACATGAATAATGCAGAAACAAAGAGTTACATCTTGTCCAAGGCCAAGAGCCTTAGAATTAGTGACAGCGAGAAAATGTCAAACATCTACATCTCACCTGACATGACACCGAAGGAGAGAGAAGCCAACAAGAAAATGAGAAATTGAATTAAGAGCTAGAAGAAACAACAGGGAAAAATCACTAGTGATCAGGAATGGGAACATTGTGAACAAAAATACTTTTCACAATTCATAAAGCAGCTGAGAAATTGAGTAAGTTTTTTCAATCAGTCTACACAATGTAACCGGATGGAGAGACACCTGAACTATATGAAGAAATTGCAGTCAAACTTACTTAGACATGTAAATTCGAATATCCACATGTCTGCAGATGATACAAAAATCTTCAAAACTGTTGAAACACCTGCAGACTTCATATTACTACAAAGGGACACCGAGGAACTTCAAAAATAGTCTGAGAACTGGTTTGTGCGTTTCAATGTCGAGAAATGCAAAAGTATGCACATTGGATAAAATAACATGAAAGGCGACTGCATGATGAATAGTACAAAACTCCAGGATACAGTATATGGGAAGGATCTAGGGGTATTCATCACAGATGACAACAATAGTCTTATGTCCAATGCGCTAAGGCAGCACAAAAAGCCATGGATAGTTTTTAAGAGTCACCCAGCGCACCCTCAATTACATCAATATCGAGAGCTTGCTATTTTGTATAAGACATACATCAGGCCTCATCTTGAGTACTGCGTCCAGGCATGGAGTCCCGGCTGTAAGAAATACAAATGCACATTGGAGAAAGTCCAGAGAAGGGCTACCAAGCTGGTACCAGAAATGAGACGCCTAGAATATTGTGAAAGATTACGGATGCTGAACCTGTGTAGGCCTGGAGCGGAGAAGAGTTCGTGGTGACTTAATCGAAAGATTCGAATCCTGAAAGGATTTTAAAAGAACAGACGCCAGTAAGTTTTTCACAAGAGCCAGTTCAGTCAAAAAGAGGACACGGCTTAAAGCTATACAAACCAAGACTCCAGAAATCACTTAAATGCAGAATGGACTTCTACTCACAGCGAGTTTGTCAACGCATGAAATGACCTAGCAAAATATGTTATTGGTTCTAAAAGCGTCAACTCCTTCAAAAATGAGCTGGATAAGCATTGAAGAGATATTAAGGGGTTCTTAAATACATAGCCTATTATTTCCCATTAAATTGTAAGTAAGTAAGTTAGTAAGTGATGTTAATTGTTACCAACTAACTTCTTCCCCCAAAAGTGACAGTCCCTTAAATTAAATTGAAAAGCATTTTTGCATCTCCACTATCTATAATTGAACTGTTTCTTGCATTCAAAAGTCATAGAATTTCACAAGTAGCAGAAATTAAATGCGAGAACAGAAAGTTACGACCTAAAAATCTCCTACTTCGGTTCACCTAAATTGTCCAAAAATGTCTAGACACAATAAAGAAATCAAACAGGATTACGCCAGGGATATTACCATAACACATAGAATGCACAAAAAAAATAAAATAATAATAATAATAATAAATGTTAAATTATCATACATGAATCGACTAGGAATCAAATAATAACTCTTAAATCTTCTTACACCAAATTTATATTTTATACAATTACAGTGTTTCTTACTTCTATTTCCTTGACAATACACTTGGATCAAGCTGATGATCCTTGCTGTCCGTCCTCTTGAAACTTGCGATCTTCTCGGATCCTCAAACTAACCGTCCCCTTACACAGTTCCGATGTCACGATGCAAATCCCGCAAAAAAAAGTGCTCCTCGATAACACACACAAGAACACACATGTTTTTGTTACATACACTGTGTGGACCTTCCTTTGTTCTCATGCAGTGAACATTTTTGTACACGTCCCTATTAGAAAAAAATCTTGTGTGGACGTGTGCAAGTCCACAGAAGGGCACAGAACCCTGCCTTGTGTGGAGCTCTTTTGTTCTGAGGTCCACACTTCGTATGCAATGTTTACTCATTTCACTTGCATAACAAGGAGGCAGTTGTCCTCCAACTCCTCCGCAGAATCCCAAGACGATGGACAAATAAGTCGTATAGCTTCAACACAGCCGACGAACAAAATGCAGAACTGACCTTCCACGAACAAACACGATTGAAATATCAGTCCGCCATGAAACTGGAACTGACACCACTCCACGTTAAACGAGTTACAGTCTGTCTCATTCCAGGCTCAAGCCTGATTTATACCAATCTTGGAAGAATGGTATAGAAAACGTGACAATAGACTTGGCAAGTCTCGCGCGTATTCGAACATTTTTGGGACCATTTTGGTTCCACACACATTGCAGTAACTTGTGAAGGAAACACGTGCGAGACTTACGCAGTCTATAATCGAGCCGAATTTGTCATCCTTCCAATAAGCATTACGTAAACATGCCCATAAAAAAACTCAGAGCGCCCTCTTTTGACAACGAAATCACCACACTTTTGTAGAGGCTTCGCGTAATAACGGCTGCTATAACGGCTGCTTGCAGAATCTACACAATTTTCAATAGAGGGGAATAATAGTTAAAATCAGAAAAACGAGACTAGTTATAAGAATTAAAAGCATGATGTAAACCATACCAACATTTAAAGTGAATAATTATGGTAAATATATTAACCCTATCAGGGCCGGGCTTTTTTTGGATGAACGGGGACCGGGTTGGGGGTGGGGGGCACATAGTGCCCCCCCCCCCCCCGGTCCTAATAGGGTTAATAATATGAATCAATGCCTAAATAACATCTATAGGGACACTAAACATTACATTTGATTAAATAAAATAACTCTTAAAAACTATTTTATTTTGAAGGGTACACCGACATTTGTCACACCGACCGATTTCATTCCATGAAAAAAAAAATACCCACATTCTGAAATTAATTATTCAATTGGTTCTTTGTTGTTGTTTATATTGCAGCTTTTAGAATGCAAGGAGCTGTTTTGCGGGCTGGTTTGAATTCAAACTATTCACGGAACATAATGGTTGCACCTCCATTAACATCCGATCAAGCTATGACTGGACTAGCTGTTGATTTGACTGTGGATCCGATCGTCGTCGCTAGATACGTTAGCGTAGAATTACACAGCGGTCGAAGTGTTGTTATTGGTGAAGTCATGGTTGAAGAAATCACTGAAAGTGAAGGTACTTCTATAATATCAATGGATAAGGTACCGAGGATTTTAGCCAGTACGCCAATGTGTTTACATATTAAAACCTACACACATTGATTATCATTAGCATACTTTTAGTCGGTGTCACATCTTTTACAAAATATTATATACCGTTTTATAAACTTCTTAAATTTGTCCAAGTAACCGGTACGCTTTATAAGTCAAATGTACGCACATTTCTTGCTAACTTTTTCCACTTGCCTTTTTGCTTCTGTTTTTATTTATTTTATGCACACTCGGTGTGAACAAAATTATAACACATGACGATATGTATGGACAACTATATAATAACGAAGTCAACAAATAAAAACAAATAAATAAATAAACAAATGAATAACAAATAAATAAATTCGAGGTCTGAGGACTTTTGATGTTGTTAAAAGATTTGCAAATTTAAGATAATTGCGAATTTATTCTGACGATTGTTTTTTCAAGACGTTTAGTGAACACGTTTACCATAAACATGCAAGACGTTTTGTTTGGGTTTGTTACCAGTATGTTTTCTTTACGTTTATCATTTACGGATAAAAATGCACATCGTAATTTCAATTTAATCTACTGAACATCAAAACGGTTAAATAAATCTATATTAATGAGGATTAATGAGGAGAAATGAAAAAAAAAAGAATCGCTTTCAGTGAATACAAAGGATCACGTGTTCAATTGTTGGTTTTTTTATGGTACAGATGCACATAAGTTCTAAGCCGAGCGCATTATTAGCTGTTCCGACTTAGCAGTCGGAACAGGTATTGATTTTGTTGGGATTATTATAATTATTGTTATTCTTATTATTCTTTGTTTCTGTCAAAACCGTATTGCATTTGTACACGATTTTTGTTTAAGCCTAATCTTAAAATTGGTAAGTATGACAGACTCAAATCCTATATCAAATTGAAGCTTAGTACATGAAGTTATAATAAAATGTAAATTTGGTTAACATTCTTAAAATGACATGAATATTTAAGTAGGCATTCTTATAACACCCATATCTCAAGAAGTATACGTCTGATCTTTAAACTTTTTTCAGTTATCGACTTGTTGGATATTGCAGATGTGCCATTTGAAGTATTTTTAATGACACGTCACCATGACACCATTTATGACGCAGCTTTTAATCTATAAACAAAAGGCATGGCTCAAAAAGTGTAACTATTTGGCAGGTCAAAAACACATTTTTTCTAAATAAATTGAATTTTAGATTGCTATAATTATTACAAAAATCGTTTAGAAAACATGAATTATTTTACCAAGAGTTATCCCAGACCATAAAAAATCATCAAAGCACAACGTAATTTCACTTTAATTAGCCGTTAATTGTTCAATCTAAGCACCATTGGTACAAAGCTGTGTGGATTGCGCCGCTTTCCGCCGCTCAGAGTTGATAGCAAAGTTGTACACAAGTGCGCACTTGTCTATTTTTCATACGTTAATTCAATGAGGATTTTGGGTGTTGCGAACCTGTACAGGTTTTTGTTGGGAAAACTGCAAAATATGAAAGAGGCGGGGTAGCGCTAACTTTTAGCGTTTAAAACTTCATATTGTGTTCTCAGATGTTAGTTTGGCTTTTATTACGACTGGTCATATGCTATAGCGCCCTTTATCGGTAGATGTTTTTCTACATGAAACTTGCAGAATCTTTGCATTTTTAGAGTTTTCGTTCAAAGGCATCGCATAGGAATAAAAGTTATACCGCCTTGTAAATAACAAAAAAATCATAGTAAGGTAAACATGTTTTCGTCATCGTGACGTCATCAGGTATCAAGTTACATTAATTCAAAGTTTAATAATGAAAAAATCACATCTCCCGAAGCACATATCGTAGTCAAAATCTTTGTACGATTTTAAAGCTTAGAGCACGGGTGACATTTTACTTAAACATCTGACCCCAATTTGACCTTTCCTTCCGGTCCAAACAGGAAGTTTAAAACTTTAAAACATCATATCTCCTGAACTAAAGTCCATAAAGTCGTAATCTTTGTGTTGTTTATGTAGCTTATATCATATGTGACATTTGATTTACAGGCGTGACCCCAATTTGACATTTACTTCCGGTCCAAACAGGAAGTTTAACCTTTCAAAATGTCATATCTTACGTGCAAAATGTCGTAGAGTCATAATCGTTGTTCCATTTGTAGCTTACATCAAATGTGACATTTGGTTATTTGCATGACCCCACTTGACCTTTACTTCCGTTTCAAACAGGAAGTTCAAAATGTCAAAAAATCACATCTCCTGAGCCAATTCTTTTAGAGTCATAATCTTTGTAACATTTGTACCTAACATCACATGTGACATTTGGTTTTTATAGGCGTGGCCCACTTTGACCTTTACTTCCAGACGAACAGTTACAGTCCCAATGGCATCTATTACGTTTGCAGTCCTCATTGAAATCAAAATCTCTTCATTTCTAGGTGACAATACTAATAGTAAAACATGCTTACAGATAATCGGAACAGCTTTGTGTTGTCCTAGTGACAAACACATAATGTTTAGTTATTATTTTTCTTTCTTCTTTTAGCTTTGGTTTTCCTGTAATCATTGTTTTTTTAATCCACCATTTTATAATTTAGGAGTAGATTTTACTGTGGTTAGCAACATTCCTCTGATTGGTCCGAGTGGGAACAACGAAGCAGCCATTACAGCGTACAAAGGATGCAGTGACTTAACGGCTAGTGTTTCGTTTGGCAGACAACTGACAACAGGAGGAACTAATACTGGACTCCCCTCAGGATCAATGGAAGCAGCTGATTCCATACTTGGCCGAGCAGCAAGGTCTCTGGCATTACCAGAGGCTGATGGGATAGACAGGGTTGGTGTCTTCTACTCAGAGGCGTCTAAAAGTGGAAGGAGCACCAGGATACAGACTATAATATTACCTAGTAATGGTAAGATTTTCTTTAAATACTTTTCCCCGACTATTAGGGCTTGTAATAAAGCCAGTGACAGCAAAAACTTAACGCATATATCAGTATTGAAGACTTCTATTTTTAAAGTCCCTCCAAGTTTTAATTTTGTAGTGCTGTTGTCTGCAAATTGTCTTTAGTTTCTCAGTTACTCATTCAAAAAATCTGGACACGTGATCTATTTATCAAAATAAAGATCACTACATAAACGAACGGTAATTTCAACAGCACGTTTTAAAACGTAATTGGTTCTCAGATATTTTCTTCTCTCAAACATAAGAATGAACTCTTTATAGTTTACAACACTAAGTTTGCTTTGAAGACAATCTACAGCTTTTAAAAACAAAACAAATAATCATTCTAAGAGCTCACTGATTCTAGAGGTCTGTGCAAATCTTTTAGAGAAATCTTCCGATCTGAAATATGCATTGTCCGGTGTCGAGAAATTAGCATTGAAAGACCCATAAATCACACTTGTGTGTTTCAACTTAGCAATCGGAAAATGCTCAATAAGAACGTGCACAAAGCCTCACACAAAACTTAACTTTTGTTTTTACCTACTTATACATTTTGTTGAATTGATGTGTTTATTTAAAACGTAAAGTATTAATTTGGTGAATCAATTAATCCCATACAATGGTTTAATGTACCTTCCAGGCTATAATATTATGCTGTAACATACTGCAATTCAAGTTTCTGTATCCAAACCGACCGACAGAAATACATTGACGTTAATACCATTATCGGACACTTATTACATCAAACTTCTCAGCAATACAGTAGTCTGTTTCCATTCTAACTCTACTTTCAGATAATGCTGTTCATATTCGCCCTGAGCAGCGGACATTAACAGTGAATGTAGGAGAGTCAGTCACACTTCGTATGATCAACAAGAATTCACCGACCGGTAACTACAGGTGGAAGCATAATGGAGATGCAGAAGATGAATGGAACAATCAGCTCAATGTGACTATTCCAAGTGTTGTCAAAGCTGATGAAGGGATTTACAGCTGCTTCGTAGAGGGCAAAGAACCTCAGCAACTTCACGGCATATTGAAACTCATAGTACGAGGTTTGTTCTCTTTCAATATGTACTTTAATAAGTAACCGAGACTTTGGGTTTGAACTCACGATATCACTGACAAACTATTTTTATTTTATTTACATTGGGGAATATATATATATATCGAATACCGTACGAGCGCTCTACCAACTGAGCTAACCACCCCTTAATATTATATATATATATATACAAATTTCGTTTCATTTTCCTTTTCCCCAAGATTGTCCATCAGGAATGTGGGGTCCGATGTGCTTAAATAAATGCCATCGGTGCTACAGTGGAGGTGTATGTGATGACAAGACAGGAGCTTGCGTCTGTGCCCCAGGATTCAGTGGTGAAGTTTGTGAAAAAGGTACAAAGCATTATGTACAATATATCTAAGAAAAGGTTTTTCTTGTTTTTCGGCTAGAGAAGAAAAAAAAAACTTCCACTAACAGAAGTCTTCGATCTGTTAGTAATATCTACTAAAACAACAGACCCAGTTTTCATTTAGTAATATCTGATTTGTTTGTTTGTTTGTTTGTTTAAGTTTATGGTCGCGATGTGTTTGGTAAGGACGCTCAGTACAGCTGCTCTGGTAGTCACGATCCACACAACACTGCCTGCCAGGGTCATCTGTTCTGTCTTCCTGATCCTTATGGATGCTCATGTGCTGCCGGCTACACTGGACTGGACTGCATGACAGGTAAGAGGAAGTCTGTAGAACATTAATGATAAAGACAAATATTTCAGATTATTAATACTACTTATAGACAAAATACAAGATTGGTAACTATTGGATATCTTGGAAAAATTCATACCAGTACAAATCTTCCAATGAAGTCAAACTGAAGTTGAAACTACGTGACCGAAATAAGCAAAACAAAAACAAAAACAGTTGCTTGTTTTATTTGCTCAATATGAACGTGCACTAAATCCATAAAAAAATATTAAAACAATTCCCTATTATATACTGTTGATATTATAAAATGAACATTAGTTGGTTAAAATTGTGTGGTAATGGAGTGGATTGTTTGTATTGCATGTTTGTATTGCATGATAAGAATGCAGTATTGGGATGTACGGTGCAGACTGTAAGCAGACATGTCACTGTCAAGATCAAGGGACTTGTCTTAAGGATACGGGAGAGTGCAACAATGGAGGAGGCGGAGGTAGGTCAAATCGACTGTTACTGCTATATCCTGCATGCAATATTCCATTCCCTCAAACAAAATATACTAATATTTTATTTAATAATGAAACCAAAATACCTATTAACAGAAGTAGTCAATTTGATTAATCATAGCGAAATAAAAATATTGTTAAAAACAAATCAATAGTGGCTGCATTATAAAAGTCTTGCCATTACTTTCAGTATCTTCAATGTTTTTTATATTTGGCAAATGGTCGTATGGTTTTCCACAAGAATCCCCTTTTACAAGATCATGTCTGGATTTTAATGATCTCTATTTTGTATAAACATTTTTTTTTTCAGGATGTCAGTCTTTGTATTATGGGGAGAACTGTCAGTGTTCAAGTAAGATACGATTTCCTGAATTAGTCATTTTTGTTGTTTGTATATATATGTTTTTTTAAACCAGTAGGGGTGACGGCCTTAGCTTTCGATCCAAACTGGACCTTCTTCAGAGTCATAAACCATGTTATGTTTTTTAAAATATATATGTCAATACTCTGCATGGAAGTTTAGATGTAGGGATTATCTGTTGGGTTCACATCGAATGCCTAATGCAAACTGCAAAATGGTTCTTAAACTTCAGTCCTGGAAATAGGTTTAGCTGAATCAGGACTTAACCTAACTAGGAGTGATTTGTTTTTCTGAAATGTATGACTTACAAAACTGCTGAGAACTGCCCTCAGACCATCGTTGTTCTTTTGTTGTTTTGAGTGCATTCAATTATTGAAGTTAGCAGCGCAATTCATTATCATTTTAGGGAGTATTACTGGTTTAGAGTGTTTTAATGTTGGGGGCCCTACGTCACTGAACGTCACCTGGCAACCTGACTTGTGTCCCTCTGGTTACGTCGTAGAAAAATGAATTAATCAACACGAATATGGATCAGTGTGAGGATATTTCATCACCACAGAGAATAACACGTACTCGTAGTAAACAAGCCACTAGTCTTCTCATTACCGGTCTGGTGACAACCTCAACGTACAATGTTTATATTAAACCTCTGTATGATGGGATGGTGAGACCTGAGTCGTCAGTCTCAAGGGTATTGATAACATGCAACTACGAGACAACTGAGAAACTACGTTAACGTTCTGCATGTTATTATGACATGTTGTACCATAGGCCATGACGTCAAAAATTACGACTGTGGGCCACCTGTTGTAAATTTGGTCATCAATATTGGCGTCAATATTCACGACATGGGGCACAATTTTTTCACCAATATTTATGTTCGCTATCCCTTCAGGGCCACCAATGTTTAGAACATTACCATGTTTAGTTACATCCCCTCACAGCTTTCCTGAGTGACGTCATGTCAACCTCCATGGATCAACGGAGTCTGAGTTTCTCCTGGAGTGCGCCACCGTGTGGAAGTCGAGGTGGACCCATCACACAGTACACGTGCAAGCTGACTCGAGTAGGCTCAATGGATGATATTGTAGTGAAACAGTCTAGTACGGCAAGTTCAATGGTAACAATCGATGGATTAATACCATATACAGATTACAGGTTCCAGGTCGCAGCCAACACCAGTGCAGGTATCGGACCATTCAGTGATGCTGTTGAAGTGAGAACACTAGTAGGAAGTGAGGATGCCACTTTATGATTTTGTTTGGACCTATATTTTTGTTAGTGCTTCAAAATGTGTAATTCTTGTGTACATTGTACACACAATTGATGATGAAACAATACATTTTATATTGCATCATAAAGTTTCATATTTATGTTAGTACATGACATATTCATTGTATCTGACTTGACATTCATCTAGGACGATCTATACCGATACCGTAGCATTTGTACTTGTTTATTTGTTTATATGTATTTGTTGTTTATTAAATGAACCTTACTGACCTTCTTTTCTATCCCTCTTTCAGAACCTGGTCCAGTTGTGAATTTTCGCTTTACAGATCAAACTGAAATGTCAATTACCTTAGAGTGGGATCAACCGCTGAATCCTAATGGAGTAATCGACAAATACATAGTATGTGGTGGTTGTATTTTATTTTATTAATAATTGTTTTTTCTTTACTTACAGAAAATTATTATAAATTTGCCTTTCACCGATGTGTGATAAGCACTGTATACTCAGTGCTGTCGAGTCCTGTGAAAAAAAAAAAATCCACAGGCAACTCGGGTGGGATTCGAACCCACGACTCCCGCATGACTAGAGCAGATGTCTTAACCACTGGACTGAGTATACAGTGCTTACCACACATCGGTGAAAGGCAAATTGAAATTTATATTCATTCCCCCGATGCAAATATTGACATCTATCAGAAAATTATTATTATATCGTCAAGGGTAAGTTAAATATTGTTTCGGAAAAGTAAAATTAAAATGTTATAATTTCGTTATATGTTTAAAGAAACAGTTACTGTTAAGAAGCTAAGACAAAATTGACAGTGTAAGGGACGGGACACAGTTTCTCATAAATCAATCTTCAAATAAACACCTAATCAAAGCCACGCTTTACTGACTAGGTTGAGTACAGAGCTGTAGAGAAACTTCACCTGGCGGATTTCAGTGCAGAGAATGAACACAAGAGGATGGACATTTGGTTGACTACACGAGTCACGATCAATGATCTCCAACCTATCACAAAGTATGAAATCAAGGTTTCAGCTGAAAACCAAATGTACACCGGCAATGCCACAATACTTGATGTGTACACCAAATCAATAAGTAAGTACAACTTTTTGTCACAATTCAAAATGTGTTTGGTCGCTTTTAATGATCAAAGCATTTCATCTGTATGTTTTTAGTTTAGTTCGGTTCGGTCTGGTTATCAGCCAAACTGTCTTTGCTCACCCCAAGTAATATACTATTTCCCAGTCAGTTTTTTATCTAGTTTCCGCAGTATGTCTACTGTGTCGCGTACATAGGTTGGGCGGTAACTATTCGGAGAAGGAAGTGGTCTACAAATTCTGATATTTTGGCTGTTGGGCTTGAACATCCACTTATGATTGGTCTCCCTACAAAGGCTATGCCCTGGGTGGGGTTTTGTGTATTTTCGGGAGAAAATACATTGTCGGGCAGTTGCATGGTTGGGAGAGTGGATCGACGGAGGCCAAAGTTTGTTTGTAGATGTGGTTGTTTCTATGTAAATCGAGAAGTAGGTTATGAACCAAGGTAGTAGTTTGTAGTGTCATGTCTTGGTCCGGCTTCATGTAGTGCTCGGATTCAAGACGGCGGTACCCCACTTGTAAATAATCGGTTCGGTTTAGAATGTCTCTTCCTTTATCGTAGGGTTTGATTACAATGTCTGGATTGTTTTTGAGCTTCAGTATGGCTGAAAGTTCTTGCTTTGTCATGTTCGGTTTGTGATTTCTCAGTCTGACATGAGCAAATTGGTGTTGTATTTGGAAGCCATTTGGATGGTTGTTTGAAAGCTTGAGCCTTGTTAGGTTTATTGTGCATCAAACAAACAAAACAATTCTCATTCTTTGTTGGAAGACGTTGAAATCACTCAGAAGTTTTCTCCGGGTTGGTTTAGTGGGAGTGGGAACGAAATAGTCCTTTTCCTAAGGCTATTATCTTGATGTCAGAATGTTTGGCCCTGGATAGGTTGGTTATGAAACGTTCACTTTCTAACGCTAAATGTGTAAGGAGATTTTTCTTATTGAACCGTTTGTGGTTAGAGCAATTGGCTTTCTGTTGGGATCGAGAATGGCAAGTTCGCCTGGTAATTTTCCGTTTGGTCATAATGAGAGAAAGTAGATCTTTCAAAGTTTGTTGATAAGAAATAATAGTATAATACTTGGAATTGCCGTAGTATATTATTATTCATAAATAAATTTTACAAATTTGTATGTAATACCTCTCTTTGGAAAAAAGTTGTTCTGAAAAGGACCGGTTGTTTTGTTGAGCGAAGCTTGTTACTTATTGTCCCGCTTTCTCTTAACGCCCTTGGTAGGATGGGGTCTTGGCCGGGTGAAGAAGCCGAAGAGGTGAACGGCTATTCTCAACTCTGCCCCGTTTAAATGATCCACTACCCTCTGTCTTGCTTGCTTGTTAGTCCCTGCCAGTGTTGTAGCTAGTTGTTCTGCTTGATGCTTATACTTCTCTAGCGCTAGCTCTGTAAACAGAAGTGAGGCCTTGGTATTGAGTCTTTCCTTACTGTCCATAAGGGACGTTTGGAAAGTAACTCCTCGGTGCGGATGTGGAGGCCTCACTGTGTTTTTCAAGTATGGCGGGGGTTGATTTGCCGAGATCGCTTTCTCGAAAACCGAAATCTGTTTCGTGATATGGGTCTTGGCAGATGTCAATTTGTTGACGGAGACTTCCTGCCAGAGACTTCACTAAATTGAAATCGGTTTCCGCGAGTACTTCTTGGGGAGCGGGGGTTTCCTCAGCGAATTCCTCCCGGACGTCTAGAGGTGTTATAAGATATTCTTCCAGCTGGTCAATCAGGGGTACTTGGCCGCACTGGAGATCATTATTTTGAGGTGGACGATGATGCCGGTGACACGGGAGATGCCGGTGACACAGGAGGCTGTGGGCTACACTTGGTGTAGCCAATAAGCCAGACCAATAAGCCAGGGATCAGCCCCCTGGTAAGATGCAAACAACCTGGTGACGGCAGTAGCGGGAATACACAACAAATGGATACAGCTTTTTACGTGGATTTACACAGAAAGGATATGGGAAACTGACTGGGAAATATTATTTTAATTGGGGTGAGCAAAGAAAATTTTGCTGATGCCGGACTCGAACCTGTGCAATGCCAAACCACTTCGCTCGGGGGTCAAGTCAGAAGCCGAACCGTTTATATGTATTTTTTTTTTTTTTTTTTACTTTTGTGTATTTGTTTATTATTATTTGGGGTGTTTTTTGGGGTGTGTATCTAAAAAAAAAGTTTTTGTAGTGGTGACAAAAATTAGTAACCGTCACGACAGGCGTTTTTAATTTAAATATCTAGTTTATTTGGAATGAGTAAAACAGATGAATAACTGCGCGCTTTGGACAAAACAAAACAGTTTAGCAACTTATCAATTCTCTTTTTACTTTTCTAATGAATTGTCTCCTACAGCACCTCCTGAGCCCCAAGCACTAACAAGAAACGAAAATGAAGCCACAGACAAGACCGTCACCGTCAATCTAACGCCCATTGACAACGATTCCCTAATCACGTAAGCATTATTTAATTATCACTAAACGGTATTTTTTAATGAACGAAATCGATGTATCATCATTTATGTGGCCATTATAATCTCATAAGCGTACCATATATAATTAATATAATAGTTATTTTTTATATTTATTTACCTAATATAAAGAGTTGCCAAGTCAAATATATTTTGGTCCTGTCCGGTGGTGGAAAATGTTTTTGATGCGTTTTTTTTTTAAGATTATATACTCCTTGTTAATCATTTGTTTTAAAACTATTACGTCAAGTTAATGTTTATATGTAAACAATATATTATTAGGAGCCGGTAAGTTTACTCTAAGCACACGGGCCTTTATTTCAGTCGTTTATTAAATACAAAAAATAGCGATAATTAGTTTTCGAAACCAAAGTGGGCAGTTTTATTTTAAAATTCATACTCAATATTGTCAAAGTGGAAGACTACACTAATCACAACTGCTTGTCTCGAATGCCGCAGTTGAAAAGAAGCCCAAAACGAACGTGCACGAAAACATGGACGAAAGAATAAGAAAACAAAAAGACATAAACTGGTTTTTTTATGATCTCTTCAACGTGAATACCAAATTTGATGAAGTGTTCACAGGTTGGCTATAATAATGCTATTTTTTTTATTGAAACTATACATGATTCAAATTAAATGTTAAATACAGAATTAGTGGAGCTAATAGTGCAGTGTTCTTACTTTGTACTCGTTTCTGCATGCGAGCACATTGCGTTTATTTCGATTGTTGCAACCGAAATTAAAATCGGGGTCTTCAAATTCTTTTCTTTTTCGACTTTGACAGTAATTCAGACATAAATATTTCAAAAAGAAGAGTGGTACTCTATGAATTTTATAATCAGTCAGCTTTCAGACTGATACTAATAAAAAACAATCCCGTAGTGTACCATAACACTTTTCAAAAGAGAATAGTGATGTTTACTTTTCAATTCATTCCTCTTTATACAGATCTTACGTGATCCACGTAAAGAGGGTGACATCTGAGTCTAAGAGGGCAGCGTTAGATCCCATCCATTATGAAGACTCGAACAATGACTACATCGCAGCTGAAATCCAAAAGTACATGGTTCGAAACTCTTTCGTAGTTGGAGATGGCAACACTTATGGCGGCTACTACAATGCACCACTGGATCCTGGAGTGAAGTATAGCGTCAGCGTTGGGGCAGTCAGCAGAGGCAACGGGACGGTAAATTTATCTAACGTTCTGAGTTAAGACGTTAAGACGAATTTGCACAGACCCCCTTGGTGTTACCTTGGTCGCAAAATGAGAAGACAGTCAGAATGAACGACTGCTGCTAATGTTGTCCACTTAGTACTCTTTGAAAGAGCACAAAATGATGCAAAATGTTTATACATGACCTATACTATATCGGGTAAATCAAAAGAAACAACACTCTGTAGACGGTTATAAAGTGGCTGTTCCATATAACATAACAAGTGACTTGTGTTAGCGATTCATGATGTTGCTGTCTTAAATTAAATTCAATGATTCTGGTACTTCCTACAGGATGTATCTGTCACCTACTCAGAACCAGTTACAGTAACAGGTATGTGAAGAAAGTTACGAATTAATTTAATTATGTAGCCTAGATTATGTAATTTAAATTGCATACTAAAACTAGATTTCTAATCAAAAGTATTATTTGTATTGTTTTGACATGAACAAAAATGTAATACCCCAAACATGGCAAAAAGTTATTGTGACTGCATTGTGGTCTTGCAATAATTTGCAAATTATCGCACAGTTCGAAATTTTATGGGTTGGTGGAGAGTCACTCGGGGAAGGGTGAGTGTAAGATTGTCCCTCCACCGTCTCCCGCCCGCCTGACCACCTGCCCCGCCTGACCACCTGCTTCAGAGTCATTATACAATTGTTGTCTGCTGTGATGTGGTCCATGCTGTTTTGGACACCCGAGGGGGCAGAGGCGCCCGAGGCGAAGCCGAGGGTGCCATCGGCTCCCCGTGGGTTTCCAAAACAGCTTGGACCACTTTTCACAGCAGACAATTGTTTTGTTATACCATGGTATTAGATTGCAGGATTGTTAAAAAGGCCCTTACCGAAAAAGTTTGCAGACGACAACATTCAGTCTAACAAAAGTGCGTCGGTTACAATTTTTTTATCAAACAAAATGTATCAACTGGTCCCTTTATCGCGAGCATCATATCGAAAGTACAGTAGCGTGCATAGTACCAGTGGTTGCATAGTAACCTCTTTCTCAGTTAGTACCACTAATGTGGTTGTACAGATCAATAGGGACGATGAAATAGTGTTCTGAGAACGATATAGGTAATGGACGCAGGCGGCATGACCTACCTCTTTCTCGGGTGTATTGCTAACTTTAATATACATATCAATGGGGACGATGAAATGAACTTTCTGAGGACGATCTAGGTAATGGACCCCGACAACATCACTTTTTTGAGAAGACATGAAATTTTGTATTTTGTCACGTGATTGGTTCTCGACCAATAAAAATTCACAACCTAATACCATGGAATAACAATGTGGTTTGTTCATTTGCGCTTCCCAATAAATCCCAAGATTTTGATGAAATTATTTATACCATTATTCCAGCTGAAACGCAAATGAGTGGAAGCAACCCTTTGATTGCGCCAGTGATCCTGTTTGGACTCATTGTCCTAATTCTTGTTCCAGTTGTTATCGTCCTTTACTTCAAGTTCAGAAAAGCTCGCAACGATCTTTTGGATGACTCTACTAGACCGATGGAAGTATTGGTATGATATGAATTAATAAAGCATTATGACACTCAAACAGATGAGAGTGGCCGTTAGTGTATTTCAAACAATCTCAAATTTTACTTCTGAAACAAAAGTTAATTACTTTTTACACTACCAAATAATTATGTTTTATCAACATGAGAAATTACATAAACTTGTGTTACCATCCTTGCAAATATAGAATCTATATGGAAACAACAGCAAGTTATACTTTCATGATTTGTGTCCCACTCGTATGGACATTGTTTGGCTGGATAACTAAACTTTGCACAACCGTATAGTATTTGGAAACATGTTTTTGCTTTACACCATCCAGCTGGTCGGTGGACATCTCATTCCGGATTGTGTCCAAACTGTTTTGCAGTTTGTATAATTGTAAATAATAACTAGTCAATTAAAAAGGTAGAATACATGATTGGTATTTATCAAAAAATTGTATTTATTAGTATCAGTCTGAAAGCTTGCTGATTATGAAGTTCATACCAATACCAATCTGACATAGAAACAAATTGTCTGAAATACTGCCAAAGTCGAGAAAATATAACTCGAAGACTCCAATTTTAATGTATTAACATGCTGAAGAGTGCGAACTGTTTTTCACTATTTTCTCCTGACTCGGTGACGCATTTAGCTCAAAAGTAAAAACACTATCAGTTTTACCAATCCTATATTATTTTAGGCACTATTCCCGTCTGTGAATTTTGAACTCTGTCTGATCCTTGCTTTTTAGTAACAGTTGGTTTCCCACGTAGAATTATTCTGCGCAACGTGTTTTTTTTTTTTTTTCAAGAAGAGAATCCTAAATACATCGAGGGACTAAAATGGAGTCCAATGGACATACAACCAGTACTCAATAATAGTGGGAATGATGTATAAAATAATGGGTGGACCATTCTGCACAAATGACCAGGAAAGTTCTTCATATGTTTATTAACAACTTTCTTTCAGACCCCAAAACATTGACGACAAAATGAGTTGGTATATAGAGCTATAGTGAAAGGATGCCTGTTATCATTGTCGTCAAAGAAATCACACATGATTAAGTTTCTAATTGACTCTGCTGGGCCGAGATCAGATCTTTTCATTTGGCAAAACCGCGGAGGGCAAAGCAGGGAGTTTAAACAGTGTTCGGGAAGTTTAAACCAAACACCAGGAGAGCTACCTACCTGGAGATAAATTGAACCTGCTATTATCCCAGTCAGAAACCCAGACCGGGAGAGATTCTCCTGGGCCTTACCCGGGAATAGTTTTGATAAGGTACCTTTAATTTACATGTATTATTTCCCTAATATAGGAGATCTCTCATAACCAGAACCCATCTGTTATGGAAATGCAACCATCAAAAGCAGCACATCTGACCAAAGATGAAGACATCTACGAGGACATTGGTCTCCCGGAGTGGGCGATCGCCTGGGAAATTAAATGGAAACATCTGATTGTGGAAGATACAATACTTGGAAAAGGACACTTCGGAGAAGTGCATCTCGGTGGCGTCAAAACGAAAGGAAGGGTCACTAAAGCAGCCGTGAAAATGCTGAAAGGTCAGGAAACAACCAATCATTTGTTCGTTATTCCTTGTTCATGTTTCGTAGTAACGTTTAATAAACAGATATACAGATTAACCGTTGCATCTGTCCGTATGAATGTATTAAAAGTTGATCAGGTATGGAACGCCTGCTTATAAATCTCCACACGTGGATATTACTATCCTGATTCTTAAGAAACCGATTGAACAACTAACTCCCGTCAGATTCGGCATTAGCGTAACTTACACACCAAGCCAATGTCTAATCTGTTTCAAGACCCTCTTGAAACTATGAAACTTTCAACAGCTTATGGTTAATAGTTATCACGTGGAAATAACAATCGACATGTTATAAAAGAATATGGAAAGAGCTTGGTTTTCATCGCATACTAAAGACATAAGAAGGTCGTTTAAAACACGATATTCACTGTCTTTATGTTTGTATAGATAGATAGGATTAACAGCTTGGAATCAAACCACATACAACATAGGTAAAAGTATATCAAATAATTTCAAAATTCATTAATTTCCAGGTGGTGCTTCTCAAAATGCTGCTGATGACTTCCTGAAGGAGTTTCAGACTATGACTGTTATCGGACTACATCCCAATGTTGTTGGGCTGTTGGGTGCTTGTTTTAATGCAGGTAGGTTTGATACGTACTTGTACATGCTTGTTTTTTTATTTGAATAATCGGTTAACTCTTCGTCTTCAAGCTCATTTTAATTTTGCTGGTTGGTTGCTTAGACGACTGATAGCACCTTTCATTTTATAACAATACATTTAATTATAAAATTGTATGTTTTCCATCAAATTGAGCACGACTAAATAGTGGAATATTTCAACTGTTGAAAACGAGAACACGAGAAAAAAAAAATATATATATATATATATATTATCGTGTTTAGTCCATACAACCATGTGTGTTACTGTATACTCAATACTTTCCCGAGTCCTGTGGGATATTGACAATTACGAAAAGAAGCTAAAATCAGCTATTTTCATGCTTATAATTTTCTTTCTCGTTTGCAGGAACGTTGTATGTTGCCTTGGAATTCCTACCAGGAGATAACCTACGTAAATATCTGCGGGAAAATCGGCAAAAACAGCTCCAAGATCAACGCTCTAAAAACAAAGCGTCTCATGTTACATTGTCACAGTTGTTGAAGTTCGGTGTGGATGTTTCAAGAGGAATGCAACACCTTGCTGAAGCTGGGGTAGGCAATACTTACCGTACAAAAGTTTACAGTAATTTATATTGATTTGTTGCCAGGCAACATGGGTACACAACTGTTGCCGTACAAAATGCAGTTCGATTATGTGCTGTCTTTAAATAAAGCCGGTCATATCATAGTAATATATTTACGGTTGATTCAAGATATTTAAAGGCAAAGTATACCTTTGGTTTTTGGAACCGTACATTGGCCTTAATGCTATATAATTGTAGATATATGCCATAAAACTAACCTGTGTAAATTTCAGTTCAAAAGGTGGCAGCGTTTTTGAGATATCACCAAAAATCTGGATCGGTTGTGTTCACGCAGAAGAAGTATCCGTCATTGGAATACACATTCTGAGAAGCGTTACGGCCATAACGCTTCTCAGATTCAAATTTTTGGGGGGATAAAAAGTGATGTATTTTTCCATAACTGCAGTACTTCGAAGTGAAACGTTTCTCAAAATGCATTATACTATCCAAAGCTGCTGTACTTCTTACCAAGTGAGTTATTATTGCCATAAATTTTCAGAGTCATTACCAAACGTATACAGACCCTTTAACGCTTTTTGTCAAAGACGATGCCCCTAAATTTGACGGTTGTCTGGCACCAATTAATACTACCAGGTAACATTATTGGCTTACATTAAAGAATCATTTGGCAGCATTTTAAAAAGATCAGTTAACTCTAAGTGTTAAGTTGAACGTAAACAAATTACCACGAATGGGGAAACTAGTAGTGATTAATTGCGCTTTTTAATCTTGTTTGTTTTTTGTCTGTTTTTCTTTTCTGAAACATGACCCGATAGTGCTTTCGAACTGAATTATGCTAATTACAGCAGCGTTTGAAAAATGCAATACCGATAAATGGTATTAGTGGTATATCAAAATAATGATAAACTATACCTGTGTCTTTTTGCCTGTTGAAGATAATTCACCGTGACTTGGCCTCGCGGAACATACTTCTTGGGGAAGAGTTGATTGCCAAGGTTTCCGATTTTGGACTGTCCAGAGGAGAAGACGTCTATGTACAGGAATCTAAGGTGAGCCTACATTGACTCAATGGTTCGATTAAAACGTTTTTAAAAATTCAGACAACCAAATTAATTATTACAAGTCATGTTTGACGCCAGCCATTTACTATTGTCTATATATCCATAACAAAACCAAGTACATTCACTCAACCAAACAATGTTCAATACGTATTTTGAATATATGTCTATCCGTTTCGTTTTTGTTTGATAGAAAAATTAAGTCCTAGCTATTTCAGACGTAACTCACTAGTGCATTTTTTCCCTTTAAACCTAGCACTTTATAAATCTTAATAATTAATTATGACTGTTTCGATTATCAGCACTCATTATTACATTCATTTTTGTTCTACATAGACCCGGATTCCCGTGCGCTGGCTGGCAATTGAATCTTTAACACATCGCCGATATGTCTCCAGAAGTGACGTGTAAGTCTTTATCTGCATAAATGATTTACAAATGAACGTCTGCTTACTTTGACTTAAACAATTATCTGATGTAACTATTTGTTTCGCTTATCATTGGTGTTTGGTGTAGTTAAAAGTTTAAGTCAAAAAACTGTGGAGCCCCTATACGGACAGACAAGGAAAACATCGTTTGGCAAAACTAATTCTCTGAAATTGTAACAACTATTGGAGTCAAGGAGATAAAAAATAACAATAATAAAAAACATCAAACAATACAATACAAGGACTTCACATAAGTGACACTAAACCAACATGTGATTCGACATAGTTATCAACGTCATCCATTGCATTTAAAATAAATTGATATTGTGATTTACACTTAGATGGTCTTTTGGAGTGTTACTGTGGGAGATTGCGACATTTGGTGAGTACTTTAAACTCAATCTAACGACATTCACTCGTGTTGATGAAGTAAATATTTGAATATTTGTTTAAATTGTTTGTTTCAGTTACATCTTCTTCTTCTTCTTCTTATTCCTTTTTAGGGGTGGGGGTTGGGGGTTGGACTCAGTTGGACTTTATAGAAATCCATCGTAAAGTTTGATTTTAGTGCTTCCTCAAAACGTCTGAAAAGGTTTTTTTAACTACATTACTGAGACGTTAATTGAACCGAGTTTTTCTTGGGACTGACGTTCTAAGAAGTCAATGTACAATTCGTTTTTCGGAATTGAAATAGTGTGTACAGTGCTGAAATGATTTCACGTTAAAATCCCTAGGAGGAACTCCCTACCCAGGTATTCAGAGCAGGGAACTGGCTGATAAATTACTCAATGGATACAGAATGCCTCAACCAGAAAACTGCCCAGACGATATGTAAGCATCTTTCAACATTCAACACCGGTTCAGTGATCAGTTTTGTTTCTGTGGATTTGCTACAAAAAACAGAACCATAAATTTACATAACACACACCACCAATGTGACTCGGAGTATAATCGTAAGACAAACCAAATCACGCAGCCATTTTCCTCGCTACAGTTCTGTCAACAGTAGCAAGCATCCTAAAAGCTGATGGTACAATGAAGTGCTTTCTAATCTATATGGACCAAAATGAAAGTGCTTGGGGATATTGATATGCTGTTGTAAACGTCTTACTCTTGCATCATTTGTTTGCAGCTACAACTTGATGTTGAAATGTTGGGAGAAAGCGCCAAACAAGCGCCCGAGTTTCGAAGAAATCACTGAAGCTCTGGAGAAAAAAGTCCCGGCCATCCATGTAAATGTTGTTATTCACTTTGTTATACTTTTCATTGTTTGGTCAATTTGAAAAAATGCCAAGATTAGTTATAGACAAAGACTTAAACTTCCTATGAAACAAGTGATGAAGACCAGCCTAAAACTGCTCCTTTATTCTGCTGTTGGATATTTGTTAAATACATAGAAAAGGAAACAAGTGATTATGCCTTTTTAATTCTCTATGCCTAATCAAAGATATTTATCAAAATGTATAGTGTATTTCAAAAAAAAAAAAAGTAATTTTTAATTGTATAGAGGTGGTGTCCACCTCGACGTTGGTTCGTTTAACATCTTTCCTTTCTGTCTTTGTCTTCCAGACACATGCATCACAATCAATTTATGAGACTTTCAGCGTAATCGAGCCAGAGTTTGACGATAACTAGATGCATGCTGGATAAAGTGGTTTATTTTGAAACTGATGTTGGAGTCTATTTGATGTTATGTTTTCCCGACCAATTTCAACAAGAATTTCATTCAATTTAACACCTGGCTCAGTCAGTTTTGTTTGAAAAAGAATGCGCCTTTGCATCAGTGGACATAACAAGGATTAATTCAATGTCATCAGTTAAGCATAATGTACTATAGTAAAATAAGATCAGTCAGATTCATATTAAGGCCGCAAGGACCATTCAATGTCGCTAAAGCGGACAGCAAGAGACTGGTCAACCATTCAATTTCAGTAATTGTAAATACGTAGTAGAAAATCAACTGAAGAATGGTAAACTTAGGTAGTCTTGAGTGTTTATAAATGAAAAAGAATGAGTCAAACGAAGAGAAAGACGAAATCATGCATGCACGAACACGAAATTTATTGCAATAGCGATTAAAAAAGAAACCCTATTTTGAATGAATTGGGGAAACATGAATGCGTCTTAACCGTTGCAGTCCCAAATTGCCAAAGTGAAGGATTGAGAAGGACTGGGGCAGGTAGATCCAAATAACGATTGCTTATCACAGGAGCAGGCATTCCATTATCTTAGCCAAATTTGAACTACTTTTTGCTGAAATTGATAATAACATCAATAAAATCAATAATAATAATGCCATTAGCCATGAATGACCTATTATTGGTTCATCATTCAACCGTTGGTAGATTGGGAGGTGTATACTATATTATGTTTATCATCATTACAATTATAAATTCCTAGATTGAGATAATTATATAAATATGAAGGTGACGGAAGAACGTGGGTTATAAAAACATATGTATAGGTTGCCCATATGATTAGATTTGCCAAAGTATAATTATGTAACTATGTACAATGTAGTGTTGTACCGTGCGCCCTCACGTGTCAATTCAATGCCAACGGTGAGTCAACGACTTATTGGGTCTTGCCCATAGAGCTATATAATTATATGAACTAGAGGGCGTACAAACCATGCGACATGGCCCGACAAGGAGCATTTGATGACCATTGAGAAAATGGCGCGGACCATTCATTTACACTGGTTACTCATCCGTTCACACAGCAGCCATTCTCTAAGTGGACATGCGTATGCAATTTGCCCATAGGGATAGCGCCCTCACGTGTCAATTCAATGCCAACGGTGAGTTAACGACTTAGTGGGTCTTGCCCATAGAGATTATATGAACTAGAGGGCGTACAAACCATGCGACATGGCCCGACAAGGAGCATTTGATGACCATTGAGAAAAAGGCGCGGACCATTCATTTACACTGGTTACTCATCCGTTCACACAGCAGCCACTTTCTAAGTGGACATTCGTATGCAATTTGCCCATAGGGATTTTCGCCCTTGGTGAGTCAGTGGAGTTCGTGCGTGGCATAGCGAGTGCACCCTCTAGTTCTATTATATAACTCTATGGTCTTGCCCATCTTTGGTCTTACCCTAAGTTTGTACACGGCCAGCAGTGTTTGTTAGTTCATGCTTATCATTTGGCAAAATGTACAATGATGATACGTGCCCTGCTGTCCTGTCACTTTTCACTGGAGGAAAGAATGATTTCTAAAAACGTATTACATATTGCGTATTTGTTTTGTATTCCACAGCTACTACATTAGAAATAGATTATATTCATTACATGTGGCCTTTGCATTTTCTATTTAATATAATATGCGTTTTGATTCGAATACTTGAAGTATTAATCAGATTTTGAAAACATGATGGAGGTATATGAAATTCCATAGAAGGGTGTTTTAAATTGTTTTATGCACACTAATCTTTATAATAGTTGTCATTAAAAGCACAGTACATCTTAAGATTGTTAAATATTTGTTTAGTGTTTATAAGTGAAAAGAGAAAGTTACGTAATGGCGTAACGTGATCCACGGTACGTAACTTTCTACTTGTTCAGGCAAATACAATTGTTTCTGATATTCTTAAGTAGGTCTACGGAGCCCCTAAAGGCACACGTATAAAAAAAAAATAATATTTCGTCCCTCGAATTATTTCGCTCCCTCTAAGAAATCCCTCTAGTACAAAAGTTGTGCACGGTGCAGAAAAAGTACAATGTTTACCGTTGGCTTGCAATTACATATGTTGTACATTAACCCACCCTGGTGGCCTACTAAGTGGATAGCTGTATTGTTGCTTCAAGTTGTTTTGTTGCCAACTTGCCGAGGGAAGTTTACCCCATCATCACACTACCCAATTTTTGCCCGTGGCTTTTTAACGTTTAGTCCAATCACCGCGTAACTTTCTGTCTTTTCTAAAAATTTGTCTAAGATCATGTTGGCCCCAAAATATTGCACTTCCTGCTCCAAAACGTCATCACTTACCGACAGGATTTTGATTCACACTGAGAAGTTGTGAATAAACGAATAGCGTACTGGGTCATTTTATCAAACTGAAACAATAAACATCATGTTGTGGCATCCCAAATAATGCTAACATTGGCCTACGTCATTTTGCACCCTGCTCTATTAATTGTGAACCGTTAACGCACGTACGGTTTAATTAACAATGGTGTATCCACTGTATAGTTGATTTTGACCTCCTCAGAATTCTTCGCATTCCAAACTCTGAGTCGATGTCCCACCATTGTATCATGAAACCATTTCGTTCAAACGATTCTTTGTCCGTACAATAAGCTTTCAGCTACAGGAAATTGTTCTTAAGAAACACATCAAGCGACCCTTGCGTTGTTTCAAAGCACTATTCTCAGACATAGCCCTGCAGCTGTATTTTATAAGCCTGTATACCAAACCGTTACTAATGGAAATCTACCCTTCTGTTACCTAAACCAGTCTACAAATGGTGATCAGCTCATTGCATTGAACAAGTTATTTTGGTATTGGAAGGCATAAAACTGTAGCTTTCTGTTTGCAGTTTGGTAGACAAAATGCGGAGGAAGGGCTCGGCTTGTTTCCGTTTTAGGTAAGAAAACATCATCATAATAAGCTATTGCTCATAATATAATTATATGATATGTGATATGGGATCGACGTTTAGCTCTTTCACTTTGCTTTGCAACACAGTGTGTTTGTGGAGACGGAAGTTATGTACAGAAATTAATGTGCACTCAGGTATGTCTGCAACAGAACGTACAATAGCGTTATGTATTTAAAACAATTGTGTTAGTCTGATTTGAATGAGTTCTGTAAATTCCTTTCGAATTGACAGCACTTTGTGGACACAAAAGCCTGACAGTCTCGTTTTTTTTTTGTTTTTTTTCCTTTTTTTTTTTTACCTTTACCCCTTGTTACGCTTACTTGAGTGCTTACCGTAATCCAAGACCTGCATAATTCATTACCCATAATAGTATATGTAGTAGGGCCTTGGCATATCCTTCATGGTGTTAGTAAATGATTTAGACCAAATCGTTCAGAACGAGATGAATTTTCGAGAATACAAGCTTTAGTTAACGCATTAGCCTAGTTAGTGCAAATATACTCTCAAAACTCCCCGGTCAGTATTGACCCGGATTCCGGGTCCCAGGCAGCCTGACCAATTTCTGGGTCAGTATGACTTGGAATCGGTGTCAAACTGACCCGAAACTGTGTTAAACTGACACAGATTTCTAGTCAAAATCCTCACTTTTAACCAGTTTCCAGGTCAGACTGCCCAGAAATGGGTCGGGCCCCCTGTTGTCGGGGTCCATTACCTAGATCGTCCTCAGAAAAGTCATTTTTTTTATCGTCCCCATTGTTATGTATATATTGAAGTTAACAATACACCCGAGAAAGAGGTATGTATTGTCGCCCCCATAGAGTTATATATAAGAACTAGAGGGAGCACTTGCAATGCCACGCACGGAACTCCACTGACTCACCATGGGCGAAAATCCATATGGGTCACTTGCATACGAATGTCCACTTAGAAAATGGCTGCTATGTAAACGGATAAGTAACCAGTGTAAATGAATGGTCCGCGCCATTTTCTCAATGGACAAAAATGCTCCTTGTCGGGCCGTCTCGCTTGGTTTGTGCGCCCTCTAGTTCTTATATATAACTCTATGTGTCGCCCGCGTCCATTACCTAGATCGTTCTCAGAACATTATTTCATCGTCCCCATTGATCGGTCCAACCATATAAGCGGTACTACCTGAGAAAGAGGTCACTGTGCAACCGCTGGTACTATGCACGCTACTGTATTTTTGATATAAAATTGTAATCGATCGCCTGCTGCCGCCATCTCCACACTTTTGTTAAATTGAATATTGTCGTCTGCAAACTATGTCGGTAAGGACCTTTTTTTAACAATCCTGCAATCTAATATCATGGTATAACAAAACAATTGTTGTCTGATGTGATATGTGGTCCATGCTGTTTTGGACACCCTGGGGGGAGGGGGCGCGATGGCACCCTCGGCTTTGCGTCGGGTGACATCTGCCCTCTCGGGTGTCCAAAACAGCATGGACCACATCACAACAGACAACAGTTGAATTGTTTATTTATTTATTTATTTTATTTCATTTTATTTTATTTATTTGTTTCTTTCTTTCTTTATTTATTTTTATTGTACTTTTGATTGATTGATTGATTGGTTGATTTTTTTTTTTCTTGGGGGGGGGGTCGGCAGTATATGTTGCTTGTGGGCTGTTTTTATTGCTTTTAGTGCATTTTAAAATTTATTTTAATACTTTGTTTATTCTGTGTTGATTGTAACTTTGTTTATCGCTAATTTGTGTAGTTTTACTGCTGTGCAAAGGATAACAAATCTCATGTATGTAACATGCCGAATAATTACATTGAAATTGAACTTGAACTTGAACTTGAACTTGAAATTGAAATGGAATTTTAACCAATAATTGTCTGCTCAAGTGTTTTACCTTGATCAACAACAACATGTGTATGCTGTTTCTTATAACTTTAAAGAATAGCCTACTTTGGAAGACCAATGGTCCAGAAGTCAAGGGTCACTTTAAAAATAAAAACAACAACTATTGGCTTAAGTCATCAGATATCAAAAATAAAATTGTGAGTTACTTTTTTACCTAGATCTTGCACTAGTTAGTTAATTGATTAATGAATAATGTTTACCCTTGGCACGGGAGTGCGTTCTGGCTATTCAGTAATTGCCGCCTGCAGATTGTATTCAACCCAATGAACTTGAGGAGTCCTCACGTAGGTCCTTTGCTGATCATCAGATAACCCGCAGAAGAGGACAAGAGAACAAGAGCTGGGCTTCAGCCTGAACCCTGCCCCACCCCACCACCCCTCCAACTCCCCTGATCTCTATATTATGGTGGTAGGCCTATTTAGAATAATTTAACAAAAAATACTATTAGATGCACTTTTGTACTTGGCTTTTTCCTTCAAAACGCAAGGTCAAGAAAAAACTCAAGAAACAATTCCAGTACAAAATCCTCGATGGAAAAATGAAACCTTCAAAAGCACACACCATCGTCAAACATTAAAACAGTACACAGTCAATATGGCACACCTACTATTTTGTTTCCTTATTTTTCATTGTGGGGTGGTCTGTTGAAACATGGACGTAGCTATCCCTATGTGATATTCTGCTTGTTTCTTAATCAGTTAGTTTCTTAATTTCCTGGAAGCACATTATAAAACCTCAAAATGCTCATCGTTTTAAACCCAAATACAATTTCTCTCATGGTTAACACAAAGAACTCAGCCAAAGCCATGCTGTAAAAAATAAATAAATAAATAAATAATAAATAAAAATACAAAAATGTAACAATCAAAGAACTGTCTAACCGAACTCCCCTTCGGAATAAGAGACAGTTAATGACAGCCACTGACTTTCATAAATGAACGGAGTTTACTCCAAGTTTCCGACCTACATTCAGACAATAAGCAATTTTTAATTTGCACAAATCAAAGTTGTTTTTAGAATTAAGGTATTTTAACATATTTTACATGTCAACTAAATTACTGTATATCCATTGCTTTATCGTTGGTGAAATTAACACCATGTCGGTGTTGTCACATATAGATACCAAAATAATCAACTTACACCCCAGTTTTTGCAGTGCACTGTGTTCGGGAAACTATGATAATTATAACCCGGTGTGGGAATCACAATGGTCATATGTATTTCCTGAAAGTATGCAAGTCACTCCAATTCCTAAAACTAATATACTTTAGTTGCGGAACCGGAAGGCGCAACCTTGACTCGTTATAATTGTTTGTGTTAAGGCAAAGCTACACAAACCTTCGTGGCTATGTCAGTAAAATTTGTCAAGGCAAACCTATGGTTGTAATTATTTCAGTGTCAGCAATGTTATGAGGAAATGTGATTACCGTCAGTCTCGTTCGTGCCATGTGCAATGTGCAATTTTGTTTGCCTTCCACTGCTTTTTCAGAATTTTCAAGTCCATATC
Source organism: Marthasterias glacialis (assembly GCA_911728455.2). NCBI lineage: Eukaryota > Metazoa > Echinodermata > Asteroidea > Forcipulatida > Asteriidae > Marthasterias > Marthasterias glacialis. Next base: position 4,546,883 of record OU452225.1, on the reverse strand, counting down.
GAAAAAAAAAATGTATATATAAAATGCTTTACTTCGATCATAGTCAAGTCATCAGCCAGATCAGTAATGCGTAAAAATCTTATTTTACGGGGTTAAAGTAGATAAATTATTTCAGTCTTTTTTTTTTAAATATGAAATATTAAGAAAATACAACACAACATATAGTGAGGTTTGACCAGTAAAGAATTCAAACAAAATCATTACCACAATATTTTCTTTAAAAATTGACGGATCGAAAAAAGTCTAAATTGATCGGTAAGGTGTTTGTCTTTCATATCGAATTTTGGAAATGTGTCAAAAGGAGAATTGTTGATGTTGAATCTGGTCCAACCATTATTTTCGGCATGATTTCATGATTGTGCTTCAGGAAAACTAGATACATACATCACGGTTCCGTTTACATTTTTTAGTTATTATACCAAATAACATGAACATTCCTCAGACGCCATTTTGAAATCAATAGACGAATCTACCGTGCATGTACTGTAATGCATGTACAGTAGCACGTCATTTATAAATACATACATTTATTAACAACTATACACTGGTTTTTATTTCCAAACTGAGCTTCTGCGTCAATTAAATGAATTCATTGCCCATATACACAAAGTTCACAATACAAGGGAATTCCTCAAAAGAAACTACTGACGACCTTGGCATCAATTCATTTATCCGCAAACGTTGCCCAGCATTTAACATAACTGTAATATACAATACCGTTTCAAAGCCCTTTGCTTAAACCAATTTGGAAACGGTCTGATGTTTACATTATACACGAGTGACTCTTTAACTGAGCTTTCTGTTCGAGATCGAATGATTGTAGCGTGGGAAAGAAAAAATGAAAGAAAGGACTCGCCAAGTTTCCGCTGGATAACATTTTTTAACACGAAGATGTTCTACGTCGATGTTTCAGTTTTATTTTATTGTATTTTTTTGTCCGTGAGACACCAACGTGTATACATCAGTGTGCAAAGCAGCACAGTGCTAACAGACGGAAGTTGTGTACATCGAATCTGAGCTGTTGAGTATAGAGTAATAACATGTGTAAAATAAACACCGAATTGAACAATGAACGAGTTTTATGAATTCCTTAAAAAAAAAAAAAAAAAGGCAGCACATTGTGTTGAGCACAAAAGTCTTTTTTAGGACTAGCGTTTCCAGACTAGTTCATGTGCATGCCGTGCAGTCAACCACGACCTGAAAGGCTCATTACACACCCACACGTAGCTGCAGTACAGTTGGCCTATCCTATATGTGTTCAACTCTAGTACCGGTGGTGAACAGAATCTACTGGATTATTGTCACCGAAATGTAACGGATTTTGCAAATAGTCACCATGTCGTTATCATTCTACAACCACCTTGTGTATTCGATGCTTTTATGGATTTATTTCAATCTCAATAACGGTAGGTAGATATTTTTGTTCTGTTTAAAATGGCGGAGCAGGAAGTAAACTTTCTGTCATATTTAAATTCTACTGTAGGCTATTGTACGATAACCTGTTGATGCCAAGGTAGTTATACATCACTGTAAAATAAATGGGTAAAATTTTACCCAACGTTGGTGCAAATATCAGCTTTGCCAACATTTATGTAAGAAATACCCAACCCCCGTTGGGTAACGCCTTTACCAAGTTATTGGGCAAATGTGCTTGCGCAACAGTTGCTTATTTTCGTTAGCCCAACGGTTGGGCTTGTAATTAATACCAATATGTTGGGTAAATTAAAATAACCAACTGTGCGAGTAAATTTGTCCAATAATTTAATAAGGTCCTTACCCAACAGTGTTGGGCATTTCTTACCCAAATGTTGGCGAAGCTGATATTTGAACCAGCGCTGGGTAAAAATTTTGTTATTTTTTTCCCCCATATATTGGGTACCCTTTTCAACAATTTGTTGGTAATTGTTTTGTCTAATTATTGGGTGAAAAAAGGGTTATAATTTAACACACATAACACAATGATTTATGAATTATTTTGATTTATTCAACTTTTGAACTTTTAAAAAGACAGGGACCATATCTTATTTTGCTATAGTCCAATGAAACACAAATATACGATACAGCATTGTAATGATCAAAATAATTGTTGAAAAGTTTCAATCTGACAGCTTAATGTTTTCAATGGTACCAGTCCCCCTGTGAAATATTTCTACCCGAATAGCTTTAATTTCCAAGAAAGTTGTATCTTCAAAATCAAAATCAACACAATTGCAAAGTTCACAAAATATCTGAGATTTAGAAACTGTTATTTGCCCATATATCACTTTTTACAAATATATTAAACTTATTTACATGAAATTTATTTCAAATTTGGGACTCGGCAAACCTTGTCATGGAATTGCCCATACACAGCACAGCGTGTCCCTTCATCATGTCCATGCACACACACGTCACACTCACAGTCATGACACGGACACAGGAATCAACTATTTTGATACTACCTAGGCATATATGGTCTTTGTATACAATGACTTTATTCTATGAGGTATTTGCAAAAAAAACATTACCTTTAAATGTATCGATAAGGTCTTCAAGCCCCCACTCAATCAGCAATCCACATAATCCCGCCATCGTGTGATGGTTTACGCGCACGTTTTGATTGTTTACACTTTTGTTGGTTGATTAGCGCCCCAAAAATAACCAACACCTGGGCAGTGATACAACTATAATCCCAATGATGAGCAAACCTAATAATTATACCCATAAATTAGGTACAGTTTAACCAAGTCATATGACTCAAGTTTAACCAGTATTGGTTACATAAAAGTTTTACCCAACAGCAAATTTACTCATAAATTGGGAGGGGGGGATAGACCAACAAATGCGGGAATTATTTTACCCAACACTCGTTTACACAACCTTTTTTGCAGTGTGTTTGTCGATGAATGGCCAGAAGTGGTGGATAATTTTACGCAGCGGTTACAATATAGTTTTATAGCGGCCGCCACATATTTATTTGACGGTCGCTACGTTGATCATAAATGGGGGCCTACAGTGCAATTTATTAAAATTTATTCAAAACGATTATAGTACGTAAGGTTGGTAATGGGATTGTGCTTTTGATGACGCAAAAATGCATTTTGGCACACAATCAAAGTATGTCACGAGAAAGATAAATTCGTTGGCCCTGATGCAGCCCATCGATGGCCAACCAATATTATGGAAGTAGGGTCCTCGCAGTTTTTTAGCAGCAGGGCAGTCACAGTTTTGTCCTTCATTGAGCTGCTTTTAAGCAGGAATTGTTGCTTCACAATTTTCTTCTAAGCAAAAAGGACCTGAAAACTAGTCATACATTAATGTGTCATGTGTCTAACATAATTGTTCTTTACATAGCATGAGGGAATGATCGAGTATTTTCGTATGATGAACTTGGTTAAAGTTCACCAGTTGTGTTTCTTCCCCTCGAAGTCAATTAACTCCTACACTATTCAACTGTGATTTAAATCTAAATACAGGTTGTGCCCTTGAGCTGGATGGCAGTATGGCATCCCAGAGTAGTGCATATTATGATTGGAAAACCAGTATTACGTATGTTGCAAGTAGAGCTGTGGATGGAGACCCTGACACACCATCAGTAACACGTAAGTTTGAGCAGTAAAATAAAACATATCAGAACATATTAAGAGGATCACTGAAAAAAAAAAAAAAAAAAAAAAAAAAAAAAAAAACAAGAATTGAGCGGTTTAGTATAAACAATTAACGTATTTTGCTTCACTAGTCGTACTTGAATCGTAAGCTTAAACTAAAGTACCGTGTTAATTCAGGCGCGTTGCCTGGACTGTCTGTAAGGGTACAATTTGTACACAACTCAATCAAAGAATACCTGAAAACAAAGTCCTACATTTTATGGTGATTATAACTAACGGTATTTGTTGACTTGAAGAAAGGGGTCGCACCTCAAGACGTATTCAACCGTCGTTCATGTTTGTTTTACAAATATTGTAGGTGTTTGGACAATTTTACCAATATTTCATTCAATTTAAAACCTGTGTCATTCAGCTTAACGATATTGTGGAGTGTCGTTGCCGAGGGTCCGTCGAACTTACGTTCTGTAGTTTACAGAATCTGGGATCGAGTCCCGGCCTGACCAGTCGCGACACTTGTGTCGTTAGCAATACACTTTACCATAATTGATTTGTCCTTTGGATGGGACGTTAAGTCCTAGGACCCATGTACTAGGACGGGTGGTGCACGTAAAAGAACCAAGAACACTTATCGTGAAAGAGTAGGGGTTTACCTCGGTGTTTCTGATTCAGACAGCGAACACCCTTATGTACAGTTTTCCTCAGGCTTCCGAGCAATAGTGAATAAGTTTGCTTTTGAGGCATCCTCGGTTTCATTACCGGAAATTGATAGTATTAATAATAATAGTTAAGATTGATTTTGAAAAGTGTTGTAGAACGTCATTTTAACAAATATAAAACAAACAATTTAATTTCGCTACCTGAACAATTCATCGTCTTTGAGATTCAAACATACCGTAAGGTGATTCCAATGTAAGGGTTTGATCGGGCATTCATCTGAATGGGCAATTATATTTTGCTTTTTTTTTTCAAGCATGTTCATATTGTTCTCAGTGTAGTCATTACATGGCGACGCGTGGCACAAGAAAACATTGGAGAAATTACCCATGATAAGTGCGCCCAATGAGTAGTGTAACTATTCCCAAGCACACATTCTTTTTCCCCTGAAAAGTGATAGTCACTTGAGTCTGAAATACATTTGGAATTTTTGGCGGCCATCTTGGATTTTGGAAATCAGCACTAAACTTTATGGTGAGGTGGAATGAGTTGATGTGATCGGTCACAGGTTCGCAAAGTTCTGACACGTTGTTGCAATTGACTGTCTTCTCATTTATTATGATGTAGCATTGAGGTATACATCTGGTTGATTTAGCAGTGTTAATTATTATTCAACAACTGCGTGTAATTCCTGAAAGCAAGAAATGAAGACAAACTGGTATAAGAACAGGTTCACACAACAGATCAACAAAAACATGCACTTGATGCAAGACATAAACAACTAGAGCTAAATTGCATTTGTGCACAAATGCAGAGCTGTTTCGTCATTAAAATTTTCAAATTTCTCAACTGAGTTATAAATTTGTTGGGTATTCAAAGCAATTTGCCCACTGTGGCATAAATCAAAAATTAATTTGGGTTATACCATATTCATATAGCAATTTATGTGTTAAGGGTGCAAAAATTGAAAAAATCATAACAAATCACGTGATGACGTCATCATGACGTCATGTCAGATTTCAAAAGAACTTGTCAATATCCAACAACCTACCAAGTTTCAACATGATCGCATAATTACTTAGGGAGTTATATTAGTTCAAAAAGTGCACCTTTAAGGCCGCGTCACGTGACCCCCGATGACGTCATTGATCTGAAACTTCACACATATGATGGCTGCCTGACAGTTAACGTGTATGTAAAATTTGAAGTGATTACAAAAAACTTCACCACAGACATCTTCAAAAAGTCCATTTTGACGAGTTTTCAACCTGCCGCTAGAGGGCGCTATTGCAATTTGTGACGTCATCAATATTTTTTTTTTAACTGCCCACCCTTGCTAGACACTTACGTCCTGGAAAGCAACTTCATAACTCTTACCACTTTTGAGTTACAGGGCACTTCCATTTTTTGCCCGTTTCAACCGGAAGTAGAGGTCATGTGAGGTCACGCACACGAAACAAAATGGAGACCTAATTTATCCCTACCACATCCCGCAAAAAGAAACCTACGGTCTCGTTTGGCTGATATGATATAGATTTTCAAAGATTTAACATAGAACACCTTTAAGATGACGTCACGTGACCAGTGATGACGTCATCATGACATCCTTGCTTTAGGATCATTATTGCTCCATAGCCTTCAATCCCTGAAAGTTTCATTGCAATTGCTCTTTGGGAACTATGCAAAAAATTGCGAGTACTGAATCAGACAAATAAAAAAAAAAAAAAACTAGAGCTAAATTGCATTTGTGCACAAATGCAGAGCCGTTTCGTCATTAAAATTTTCAAATTTCTCAACTGAGTTATAAATTTGTTGGGTATTCAAAGCAATTTGCCCACTGTGGCATAAATCAAAAATTAATTTGGGTTATACCATATTCATATAGCAATTTATGTGTTAAAGGTGCAAAAATTGAAAAAATCATAAAAAAATCACGTGATGACGTCATCATGACGTCATGTCAGATTTCAAAAGAACTTGTCAATATCCAACAACCTACCAAGTTTCAACATGATCGCATAATTACTTAGGGAGTTATATTAGTTCAAAAAGTGCACCTTTAAGGCCGCGTCACGTGACCCCCGATGACGTCATTAATCTGAAACTTCACACATATGATGGCTGCCTGACAGTTAACGTGTGTGTAAAATTTGAAGTGATTACAAAAAACTTCACCACAGACATCTTCAAAAGTCCATTTTGACGAGTTTTCAACCTGCCGCTAGAGGGCGCAATTGCAATGTGTGACGTCATCAATATTTTTTTTGAACTGCCCACCCTTGGTAGACACTTAAGTCCTGGAAAGCAACTTCATAACTCTTACCACTTTTGAGTTACAGGGCACTTCCGTTTTTTGCCCGTTTCAACCGGAAGTAGAGGTCATGTGAGGTCACGCACACGAAACAAAATGGAGACCTAATTTATCCCTACCACATCCCGCAAACAGAAACCTACGGTCTCGTTTGGCTGATATGATAATTATAGATTTTCAAAGATTTAACATAGAACACCTTTAAGATGACGTCACGTGACCAGTGATGACGTCATCATGACATCCTTGCTTTAGGATCATTATTGCTCCATAACCTTCAATCCCTGAAAGTTTCATTGCAATTGCTCTTTGGGAACTATGCAAAAAATTGCGAGTACTGAATCAGACAAATAAAAAAAAAAACTAGAGCTAAATTGCATTTGTGCACAAATGCAGAGCTGTTTCGTCATTAAAATTTTCAAATTTCTCAACTGAGTTATAAATTTGTTGGGTATTCAAAGCAATTTGCCCACTGTGGCATAAATCAAAAATTAATTTGGGTTATACCATTTTCATATAGCAATTTATGTGTTAAAGGTGCAAAAATTGAAAAAATCATAAAAAATCACGTGATGACGTCATCATGACGTCATGTCAGATTTCAAAAGAACTTGTCAATATCCAACAACCTACCAAGTTTCAACATGATCGCATAATTACTTAGGGAGTTATATTAGTTCAAAAAGTGCACCTTTAAGGCCGCGTCACGTGACCCCCGATGACGTCATTGATCTGAAACTTCACACATATAATGGCTGCCTGACAGTTAACGTGTGTGTAAAATTTGAAGTGATTACAAAAAACTTCACCACACACATCTTCAAAAAGTCCATTTTGACGAGTTTTCAACCTGCCGCTAGAGGGCGTTATTGCAATTTGTGACGTCATCAATATTTTTTTTGAACTGCCCACCCTTGCTAGACACTTACGTCCTTGGAAAGCAACCTCATAACTTTTACCACTTTTGAGTTACAGGGCACTTCCGTTTTTTGCCCGTTTCAACTGGAAGTAGAGGTCATGTGAGGTCACGCACACGAAACAAAATGGAGACCTAATTTATCCCTACCACATCCCGCAAACAGAAACCTACGGTCTCGTTTGGCTGATATGATATAGATTTTCAAAGATTTAACATAGAACACCTTTAAGATGACGTCACGTGACCAGTGATGACGTCATCATGACATCCTTGCTTTAGGATCATTATTGCTCCATAACCTTCAATCCCTGAAAGTTTCATTGCAATTGCTCTTTGGGAACTATGCAAAAAATTGCGAGTACTGAATCAGACAAATAAAAAAAAAAAAAAAAACAATAATAAAAAAAACTTTAACAAAAACAAGAGCTGTTTCGCTGCGCTTCGCTACGAAACAGCTAAAAAAAAAAAAAAAAAAAAAAAACAATAATAAAAAAAACTTTAACAAAAACAAGAGCTGTTTCGCTGCGCTTCGCTACGAAACAGCTAATTAAGCTCGAATAAGAAAAGTGATTAAATGTAATGGAATTCTAAACCAGGCATTCCCGAATCGTTCGTACTAGTTTTACCTTTGAAACATAACAAACTAAAAATGCACAAGGTCATCATTTCCTATTAATTCTCATAAAAATATGCTCGGAAACAACTGGAGTATTGACAACGTGAATAAGCTTGAGAAGTAATACAGAATATAGATCCGGCTGAATTGAGGACTAAACAATGACATCATACATCCCTAATACACAACAGGAATGGGGCAAATTACACAGAAAATATCAATGCGCTTCCCTACTTGAGTGCGGATTGATAGTAATACTGTGAAGATTGGAAATTAATACACAGGGAAATAGTGCGTGATCAAATCCGTCTTAAGTATAATAAACGCAGTCGGTAAATGTAACGAACTTGTACTTGGAAACAATATTGATTACCGTATTAATAATTTTAAATAATGATCAACCAAAGTCGGCACTAAAGCGCAAAAAGAGGCAGAAAGCGTGAGGTGGCACAAAGCAATTGCGAAGCATTGCCTTGGCTCATCCACGTACAATAACGGAAACAAGATTTAGAACACTCACTCTTGAAAGGGTTTCTCCGAAAAAGGGGGATAAATAAGAGTAACACAATACATAAACTCAAATAGCAAAGTCTCTAACAATTCTACAACTATACGATATAAGAATCAACGTACCTTGGAATACAGAATGAAGTAAAACTTGAAGTGGTAACCTTGTCACGCCAGGCAATTAGACTTCGCACAAGTCGTAGGAGTAAAAACGTGTCATGTCATGGCATATCAATAAATTCTTCCAAGCTATATTGACTACCACACCAGATAGATAAAATATCACCCATAAATCTCCACCAGACGAGTGGTTTGTTGGGAGCAAAGGTCAACAATTTGTCTTCTAAGTCAGACATAAAAAAATTGGCATATGAGGTCATCATTTGAGTACCCATGACGGTACCCTGTGTAGGTAAGAAATGCCTTTCTGTGAAAGATAAGTTTTTCTTCGTTACTATGTGGCTGATGAGTTCTTTAAGGTGTTTCAAAGAGGGGTGGTTTTTTTTCTTGGCTCTGCGTGCAAAACCAAATGCACTATTTCCTTCTTTGTGGGGTATGTTAGTATACAGTGATGATACATCTAGAGTCACTAGAAAAGCAGAGTCGGGTATTTGGTGATTGATGCCGTCTAGTTTACGGAGGAAGTCCGTGGTATCCTTTATGAAGGAGGTTATACGGGGTACCAGGGGGTTTAGAAAGCTATCAAAAGTGAGGGCACGAACGAGTTAAATACAAAGACATTATATATAAAACAAATAATAATAAACTAGTTTGCTCCATTGTGTAAAATTCACGCAAAGATGAATGACTGATATTGAAAATGATCAGAGCAATTTAAAAAAAAAAGAGCCGGGAGAGCCTATTCTTTAACATGTTTAGTTTGGAGAAAATGTTGGAAATTTTTACAATCAGTGTTAGATGCTACAGAACGGTGATTCTTAATGAAATCACGATTTTCTTAAAACGCGAAGACTTCAACGTTTGATTGAAAAAACACATAAAAAAGGCAAAACTTCTAGAAATAGAATAAAATCTTAACTAGTCCTACAATCCTCGAATTGATGTAGTGAATGGAACTAACATAGAAAGAAATACGGTATATCTAGAAGTAAGTTCCGGGTCAGAAATGACTCGTATCCGGGTCCTGGGTCAGACTAAGTGTTCCCAGCTGTCAAAACTACAATTAAAGGATTCAACTAATACCACAAAAGAAATGCTGCCGTAGACAAATATTCCTTTTTTACAGAGGTTTGTTTCTAAAAAATATCTCATATCAAAGGTGCTTCAAACAAAAGTACATATACATATAAGTTGGATTATTGTAATTACATGCGCCAAAACGTTTGTGTATAAAAGTGCTCTGCACAGAAATATTCCAATAAAGGCTAAAATTGCTATGTCACGAAGACAGAATTATCAACTCCCCACAAAGGGAAAATTACGCCAATAAGGCAAAATGTCTGGTCACTAAGACCAAAACGCTGGTCACTCAGACCAAAAGTCACTAAGACAAAAGTCCGGTCACTAAGACCAAAAACACTGGTCATTCAAACCAAAAGTTAAAACTATCAAGTTATCAATTAAACGACAAAATTATTCCCACTACTCGCCGCTAAGGCATACTAGCAAAATACACAAGTGTCAATTTGGTAAAGATTCCCAATCTCTCCAATCTATATGGTGTTACCAAAACCTTTCCACTGATACAAGCACCAAATATTATATTTAATTTAACAGGAGGACAGTCCTGGTCTGCACCAACGCCTTCCTACAGTTAAAAGCGCCACTCAACAATAAGAAAATAACCGCAACTACACGGAGGAAAACCCCGTTCCAGGTTATAAGAGTCAAGCCTACACTTTAAAGTCAGGCAGTTCCAAATTGTCAATTACAATTTACAATTCAAGCACTCTTACTATATACAATTCAAAAATACAAAATTTTACCCCACCACCATCGTCAAGCTAATCTGCTATTCACTCCATCCGGGCGGAAAGATACATAATCTGTAACGGATCTCTACTCCCGCTGCACAGCGTAGGGAGACCGCAATATAGAGTCGTGCCTCAAAGTAGTGGTGTAAAACATCAAAAGCTTCACCATAAAAGGGGGACATCGACGTAAAGTCGTGGCCCATAACCAAAACCGTGGTTTTAGATCTTTCTCTAGACCTGTCTCCTCTTTGACAAAAATTGAAAATATTGAGGGTAGAATATCACCCTAACAACACTCAGACAAGCAAGCAAGCCTGGATGCTTGCAATTTAAGTATATAAGAGTCTGAGTTACTCTCATGTATGTCGCTGCAGCAGAGCATTACTTCACACCGAAAACATAGAACTTAAATTTTTACATCTTATTTACATCACCACAAAACAATCTTCACTCCAGCACTCAACTTTCACCTAAAAATCTTTTCTAATTCAAAGCTGATCTAATGAATGTTAAAATCACAACCCTGCAAACCCCAACCCAACTTTTCATCACATAAACCTCATCAATATATATACATGTAAATACAAAACACATTTTGAAACAGTTGAATTATCAGCTTTACTTACTTGCCATTCAGTCCTCTGTTAAACCGCTCCTACTTAGGTAGTCGGCACCTATACTGTCTGATACCTTGATAGACTCTATTCTGAATCTGTATGGCTGAAGAGCTAAATCCCAACGCATCACCCTGGCGTTTGCCATCTTGGCTCGCTGCATGTATATAAGAGACTGATGGTCTGTCTGCAGATTTAATTATCGACCATAAAAATATACTTTAAACTTCTGAATACCCCACACAACTGCAAGACATTCTTTCTCGATTGTAGCATACGCTTTTTCTCTAGTGAGGAGCTTCCAACTTGCATAAGCGATTGGGAATTTACCTTCATCTTCCTTGTCCTGTAGCAGGACAGCACCATGGCTTGTTTTCAATGCATCAGTACGTAGTACAAATGGCTGTGTGCAATCTGGCAGCTGGATCATAGGTGAAGTTGTAAGTCTTTCCTTTAGAGCATTGAAAGAGGTCTCTTGGCTCTCTCCCCATCTCACTTGGTTTGGCTCCTTCTTTTTGGTAAGGTCGGTCAATGGTACAGCAATCGCTGCGAAGTTTGGCGTTAAATATATAAAAGTCTGAGTTATTCTCATTTAAACTATTTCGCTGCAGCAGAGCTGATTGCAAGTCTTCACAACACGAGATCTTGGAGACAACTCCCCAACATTACTTCACACCGAAAATTTTGGTGTTGGCCAATTTATATGCTTTATTCGCATTAAGGCTTATACCCCGTTATTATTCACACCAGCTAATAAATATTCATTAAAACGTGAACATCCGAGTTGTTCTGTGACACCAGCGTTAGCATTGTCTGTAGAGAAAGGAACTTTCTCGTTGCCTTGTTCAATGCTCTTTACACGAGCTTGTAAAGGAAGACTCCTTTCCATTGTTTCCAGGAAAATAATACTATTTCGATGGAATAAAACTATCTGACGGGAACGAAATAACATTTTGAGGGAACGAAATACAATTTTATGGAAACAAAATAGTATTTCGAGGGGACGAAGTAATATTTTGAGGGGATGAAAAAACTTGTCCATTTTAGGGCTCCGTACATATTGGCACAACCACAAGCCTAGACTGGTCCCCTGTCCTTTATCTACCATGATACATCAAACCCTTTGATTGCATTGGATAGACATTCACTGACTGAAGTCTTTACATCCGTGTCAAACGTACGGAACACGAAAGCTCTTGAGGACAATGTGGACCCATTGGCCGCGCACTAATAAAATCATTTTTATGTCACGTATTCTGTGGTATGTACCCTGCCACGTACGACCAGCCATGGAAACCCATGTTGGTGCATGCGCACGGCAGACGAATAGAAAAATAAGGGAAAACTGGGAAAGGAAAAAGGGTGAGACATTTTGTTTACAATAACAATAAATTAAGGAATTTATAAAAATAATAATAATAATAACTAGACATAAGTTTTTGTGACATCACAAAAACAAGGTGTTCGGAATATGGTAGTTTAAGCTATTATTTCATGTATCTAAAAAATGAACATAGAAACGTGAAATTGTGCTTTGAAATATATTTAATTTGCAGCAGAGAAGGACCTTCATGTTCCTAGCTCTTACCATTTTAAATGAGTAGCTACTTCCGGTTTGACCGGAAGTAAAGGTCAGAGAGGTCACGCAATGTGCAATAGAAAAGGACCTTCCCAAACCTTGGTATTTTTTTGAAAGAATCATGTTCCTACCTCTAACAACTTTAAAAATGAGGAGCTACTTTCAGTTGGACCGGAAGTAAAGGTCACAAAGGTCACGCAATATCCAACAGAGAAGGACCTTCCCTAACCCTGGTACTTGGTAAAAGAATCATGTTCCTACCTCTGACAACTTTTGAATGAGGAGCTACTTCCGGTTTCACCGGAAGTAAAGGTCACACAGGTCATGCAATGTGCATGATAGAAGGACTTTCCCTAACCTACAATCTGATGTAAGAATTGTGATTATATAATAAAAACTTCTTAAATTATGAATTTTTTAGTATTTGAACTTCCGGTTTGAACCGGAAGACAAGGTTACATTGGGGTCATGTCTGTATGGCGATTACGCAGTTTTAAATGACCTTTCCGATGATGTATTGACTGTAAAAATCCATTGTGTACTTCAGGAGTTATGATTTTTTGAAATAATAAACTTTGATTTAATAAATATGAATATGAAAATAATTAAAAAGAGCTTTATCATATGTATTTCATGGGACTTCCGGTTTGGGCAGGAAGCGAGGTCAACTCAGGTCACTAAAAGTTATAAAGAAATGGCACACATTTATTGTAACTCGACTCCTGGAGGAAAACCAAGTTACCTTTTTGATTTTAACTGCCAGGAAAAACAATGTTTTTGTGCTTTCCAAAGTGTTCCTTTTCCACGCAGTGCAATTGGCTGCCGCCAGGTTGTCTGTTCAAAATAGTATTCATATTGCCTTTTATCAAAACATTAACCCTTGCTGCCCTCCGTTTTGTTCGTCATCTATGCGGTGTCAATAAAAAAAAAGTGTGTATCGCTAGTGAACGTTGATTAACGGTCTCATTCTGTACAGTCAATCTGACGTTTGACAGATTCAAATTCCGAGCTCATTATCTGTATTAAAAAGTTTTTTGATAAAAATCACAAACACAAGTGTGCACGGCTAAAGAAATACACGGACATTTTGAAAAGCGATGAGATTACTTTTAAACTTTACTTTTAAACAGTTTTACTCAGCGAATCCCGACAACAACTCTCGCGGGGGTAAAGTGCCTCTGGCCCCGCTGGTGCACACTTGTGACTCTCGTACGTAAGCACGTACGTGATCGGTATATATAGAACGAAAGACGATCACTTTGTCAATTGCATTTTCTCCACCATTATACATCAAACAACTCACGTGAGCATGTGATCATCTCAGTAAAGTCTCCTCTTCCTCTCCCTGTCACAATAAAGCCACCAGAATGACATAAAGGGAAACATTTCCACACTGAACTTGGCATGACGTAACAGTTTTTCTTTGCGTTGGCATTATTACACACACAGAACTTAACACACCGCAAAGTTCGATGAACTGTGACAAGACCAGGGCCCAATTTCAAAAAGCTGCTCAACAGCCAATTTTGTGCTTAACGGGCGTGTTAAACAGATTTTCTATTTCATAGCCTCTATTAAGCACGATTTTTTGCTTAGCGCGGTAAGCAACCAACAAACAGCCTTAAACACTCGTTTTTGTGCTTAAGCAAGTCATGTTGTGTCAAAATGGCCGCTATAATTTGGAGGAGAGTCACAATATTGTCATGATAATCAATGTAACTATCCTGTTAATAGACTAGTTTTATCGAAAGGCATGGCTGGAAAATTGCCCTGAATTACAGTAAAGACATGAATTTAACAACAGTCATGTTTCATACGGTGTGAACGTTTTGCCAAAGCAAATCAAACTTGGGAAAATAACGGCGTTAACTTTGCAGTACTGTAGAATAGAATTTAGAAAGGGAACGGACATCATGACTGACACAATTTTTGTTATGACTCACCTTGATCTTTAAGATAAATAAGAAATATGACGAAAGAAATGTCCTTTGTGATCCATTCAGTATCACGGAGTCGTTAATGTAAGTTAACTTTGTACTAGTCCAGTCCCAGCAGTACTCTTAAAAATGTGCACAGCAACGGTAATGAAACATCATCGGCAGCTAGTTATTTTGTGTGTGAGGTACGCGTATATTGCACGTAAAAATGTGTACAAACACATTGTGAAAACTTAGTTTTACCAAACATCGATCAAACATTGTAACAATGTAATACAAAGTTTCATTTTGGCTGTATATCTCTTTATTATTCGAACCAAAGGGGGCGCTTTCTGACGTGACCCAATTCCATCAGAAAAATTTATTATTTCCATCGATAATTTCCTTTTTTGTTGATTTTTTAGCCACCGCTACTCCGTTGACTTCGTCCGCCATTTCATAAATTTTTCGATCGGAAGTATTTTTTGCTTAAGCAGACGGTACTTTTTTGTTGCGTGGGCAGTTTGTTTACGTGCTTAAGTTAGCAAACGCTGGTGAAATACGTTTACGCTTAGTAAGCAGAAAAAATTGCTTGCCGTTAAGCAGCTCTATGAAATTGGGCCCTGACTTGTTGCGTGTATGTATATACACAGCGTGCAGTAAAAGCCTAGAGTGCACACGCAGGGGTGCAATACAGTAAGGTAACTGTACAGACTCTATCGGCGATCGCGCTAAAACGGCACGTTTCACCTTAATATAACTTCGTTATTCAACGGCCAATTTTGTTCAAATTTCACAATTAGGCTTTTATAGTCGTTATCTATTACTAAAAAATTCAACATGTAGTTTGCTCAAAAAAAATTTGAAACAATGTTTTATTTATTTTTAAACTCGTCGTCGTAACAAACTGTAACATTTGATGACGTCGTCAATGTAATATTTCCAAAGGTCATAAACTACACTTTATTTCGTACACTAAAACCATGTCCAAATTCTGTTTCATATTGACTCCACAGCTTAAATTGTGACTTTTTAAGCATTTTTTGCTTCAACTTCCGGTTTGAACCGGAAGACAAGGTCAAATTGGGGTTATCTCTGTGAGACATTTAATTATTTTTTAAAGACCTTTCCGATGATGTATAGATTGTAAAAATCCATTGTGTACTTCAGGAGTTATGATTTTTTCAAATAATAAACTTTGATTTAACGTAATTCAACACCCGATGACGTCATCATGACGTCACTCAAACGGTTTCGTCTCCTTGCCATAAACTACCTATGTATGAATTTTCAAGGTTATATGACCTTCGGAAGTGTGCAATTGAAAGTGGACAATCGCCAGTGAGAAGAAGAAGGAGAAGTATTAAAAAAAAAAAAAAAACGAACAAAAACAAGAGGTCTTCGGACCAGAGTCCGAACACCTAATAATGTTGAGTGTGAATACAAATAGTGAATATTAATATTAATCATTGTTCAAAATAATGCACAATCTACAGTGAATTGAATAAACGAAGGAATGTACATGAACTCACAGGGTTGTGCATGTATTGTAAGTTGGGTTTGTTAGTGTATCTTGTCTGTCTATTTTCAGTGCTTAATCTTTTTTTTTTTGCTTTTTTTTTTTTTTTTTTTTTTTTTTTTTCATTTTTTTATTATTAGGTGTTCGGCTACCGGCCGAAGACCTATTGTTATTGTTCTGTTTTTTTTTTTTTTTAGGTGTTCGGCCAGCAGCCGAAAACCTATTGTTATTGTTCTGTTTTTTTTTTTCTGGGCTTTCTTAGTCGTCGAAACTTGTCCACAAATTTTCTCAAAAAGTTAAGCTTGTATGAACTTGAAACTTACCATGTACAAACATATTAGTGAGTGGATGATACAGAAACTTTTTTGGAATGATGACGTCATTGATGACGTCATGACGTTAAATAAACGTTAAATAATTCAAAAATTTAATAACTCAAGAACGGCAAATGCTACATTCAAAATCTTTAATGCATATGAAAGGTCTTGTGATGTGGGACAAATTGTATGCACACCGTGACCCCATTTGACCTTTACTTCCGGTAGAAACGGACGTTAAAGTTAAAGTTCATGTTATTTGGGGCTCTAAAGCCTAAGTGATTAAAAATATCAACTAACTTTCAATAAATAATATTTTCTTTAGCTCAAGAGCAATCTAGAAATGTGATATATGACGTCATAGCTACGTCACAACGAAATTGATACACGAGGTCGAAAAAAAAATTATTTTGCTATCTCAAAAACTAAAGCATGTACGGACTTGATACTTACTACATACTTAGACCACAGTGTGTATATGACAAAGCAAAATTTTGGGAATGATGACGTCATCGATGACATCATTACATTAAATTGAAGTTTTATACTAAAATAATCATATCTTAAGAATAATACATGCTACATACATGATCTTTACACCATATGAAAGGTCTTGAAGTACTAAACAAATCTTACACAGGGTGTGACCCCATTTGACCTTCACTTCCGGTCGAAACCGGAAGTAGTAGTTTTGTTATGAAAAATCGATTCTGAATTACGTAAATTTGTATATTAATTGTATAACTTAATTTTAAAGCCCCTCGACGATTCTACAAATATTTACAAAGTGTGACCTCATTTGACCTTCACTTCCGGTCGAAACCGGAAGTAGTAGTTTTGTTATGAAAAATCGATTCTGAATTACGTAAATTTGTATATTAATTGTATAACTTAATTTTAAAGCCCCTCGACGATTCTACAAATATTTACAAAGTGTGACCTCATTTGACCTTCACTTCCGGTCGAAACCGGAAGTATAAGTTTGTACTACAAAAACATGTACCTTATTAATGAAACGTGGTACATTAATAATCGTTACATCAATTTAAAGCTCTCTGACAATTCTAGATACCATGCACAAGGTGTGACCCCATTTGACCTTTAGTTCCTGTCAAACCGGAAGTTGAAGTTTCATATCACAAACCTTCATGAATAAAGATAAAAAAGTACAACTAAATATTTCGCCCGTCAGCATAGCACAAATAGACAAGAAACGTGCACACAATATTGACCTTAAAATTTTCAATTACGTAATTAAGCCGAACACCGTGAGTTTGTCCACAAACTCTAAATCTCTAGTTTTTCTGGGCTTTCTTAGTCGTCGAAACTTGTCCACAAATTTTCTCAAAAAGTTAAGCTTGTATGAACTTGAAACTTACCATGTACACAGATATTAGTGAGTAGATGAAACCGTGAATTTTTTGGAATGACGACGTCATTGATGACGTCATGACGTTAAATAAACGTTAAATAATTCAAAAATTCAATAACTCAATAACGGCAAATGCTACATTCAAAATCTTTAATGCATATGAAAGGTCTTGTGATGTGGGACAAATTGTATGCACACCGTGACCCCATTTGACCTTTACTTCCGGTAGAAACCGGAAGTTAAAGTTAAAGTTCATGTTATTTGGGGCTCTAAAGCCTAAGTGATTAAAAATATCAACTAACTTTCAATGAATAATATTTTTTTTAGCTCAAGAGCAATCTAGAAATGTGACACGTGACGTCATAGCTACGTCACAACGAAATTGATACACGAGGTCGAAAAAAAAATTATTTTGCTATCTCAAAAACTAAAGCATGTACGGACTTGATACTTACTACATACCTAGACCACAGTGTGTATATGACAAAGCAAAATTTTGGGAATGATGACGTCATCGATGACGTCATTACATTAAATTGAAGTTTTATACTAAAATAATCATATCTTAAGAATAATACATGCTACATACATAATCTTTACACCATATGAAAGGTCTTGAAGTACTAAACAAATCTTACACAGGGTGTGACCCCATTTGACCTTCACTTCCGGTCGAAACCGGAAGTAGTAGTTTTGTTATGAAAAATCGATTCTGAATTACGTAAATTTGTATATTAATTGTATAACTTAACTTTAAAGCCCCTCGACGATTCTACAAATATTTACAAAGTGTGACCTCATTTGACCTTCACTTCCGGTCGAAACCGGAAGTATAAGTTTGTACTACAAAAATATGTACCTTATTAATGAAACGTGGTACATTAATAATCGTTACATCAATTTAAAGCTCTCTGACAATTCTAGATACCATGCACAAGGTGTGACCCCATTTGACCTTTAGTTCCTGTCAAACCGGAAGTTGAAGTTTCATATGACAAACCTTCATGAATAAAGATAAAAAAGTACAACTAAATATTTCGCCCGTCAGCATAGCACAAATAGACAAGAAACGTGCACATAATATTGACCTTAAAATTTTCAATTACGTAATTAAGCCGAACACCGTGAGTTTGTCCACAAACTCTAAATCTCTAGTTATAAGTTGTTTATGTCCAAACTGTTTGCCATTTTTTATGTCATCATTCATTTATTTATTACTTCCTTTCTTCTGTGATTTTAATGACTTACATGTATTTATGTATTTAATTTGTTAATTTTTCTTTGTCTTCCTCTGTGAGTTATTCAACGAGCCATCCCGTTGATCACATAGAGTTTTATTTCACTATATTCAGTTTATCTTCACCTTATTCCTTTATTGTATGAACGTGTTTTGTTTGATTCTGACCGAAAAAAAAGAATAAGAATAAGAACGAGTTAACAGCGCCGTTAACTAAGCACTGGTAACGAAAGTTGCCCCCAAAAACCGTTTAGCTCAGTGAACATGGCTCAGTGACCCTTTGTACGTAAACTAACTGATGTAATGAAGCAATTCATGCTAGTTCTAGCTTGGTTTAATCTATCTGTTACTCACCATTATCATGTAAGGAACGCAACACATTGTGTAGCCCAACACGCCTTCAAGGAATGTTTTGTTTCAACAAAAGAAAGCCCTTAAATTGCTTGTCTTTATAACCATGAATATATCACTATCTAGAACAAGGTACAGGGTTAAACATTATTTCATGTTCGTTTGTAGGAATTAGAAGACACCTTATTTCAATCACAGACTTACATCGGGATGTAAACAAATATAATAGTTTCTATTCTTGAATGGCATAATTCCTTATCATTAGCAGTTAAGTAAGCTTTAACCAGGGGATTATATAAAAAAATAAAAAAAAACTTTTTCACACACTTTGTTGCGTAACAATGTACATAATCTTGTATAGTTGTATACTTTTTGAATAATAATAAAGGGAAGTGATTATTGACATTTTGGTGATCATTTGTCGATTTTTTTTCTAACGTTTTGTGAATTTGTGAAACCCACTGACCTTTTAAGCGCGTGTTTTCTTTACAGTTGGTGGTACAGCGACCGAGTGGTGGAAAGTGAATCTTGGAGATATCTACTGTCTCAAACAAATAACCTATGTTAACGAACGTACTGACAATGGTGAGTCTTGCACTGTTCCCTTTTTGCGTATCGAATATTTCCTCGAGACTCAGCTTGGGACTGATAATTATTTGAAGAGGCCAAGTGTTCTGCAGGTAAAGACTCTCTGGTCACTTCTTCCAATGATATATCCGGGAAAAGACTGCTTTACGATCATGGCCAAACTTAATGGCTCTGCTTACCGCGGAATTCTGCGCTTACAGTTGCCATTCTCTGATTATAGTGTAAGCACCGGTTAAAAAAGTGTGGAATTGTTTGTTTGTTTTTTTTTTTTTTTTTTTTTGATCGAAGTTATTATCGTTCAAATGAGAAATCGAACGTAAAAATCCACCAGTGAATAGTGAAAGAGTAACTAATTTTGTTTATTTAATTATTTTATTCTGGAGCGTAGTAAATAATGTTCGCGCGCTGACTGCTCAATTTTTAACCAAGTGCTTTACAACAAAGAATGCGAGCGAAACGACTTGTAATACGACTGACTTCTGGTTACAAGCAGAGTGCTTGTCCGTCGTAAACATTTTCACGTAGGTTAGTTTGCCGGGTAATCGTTTCAAAAACTACATCTTTACAACCACCTACAAATTAGGTCAAAACGTTAGTTATTGTTTTATTTGTTATAACACAACATGCTCTTTTTAATTTTATTTTTGTTTTTGTTTGTTTTTGCTTTTTTTCATGCACTTTGCCCATTGCAAGGCCAAATTCTACTCGGTGTGGGATACTTATTTGAAGGTATATAAACTTGCCCCAATGCGCAGAGCAAGACATAGGGGAGACATAAACGCAAGTCTCTTCACGGCCCAGCTAGAACAGGGAGGGGATACATGAATCCGTTGCAAGACAAACATCACTGCCTGTTCCCCTATTTGAAGCAGTTGTATAGTAAAGGGTCTTGCTCAAAGACACAAGTGTCATGACCGGGATTCGAACCCACATCCTGATGACTTAGCCACTAAAACTTGGGTCCGGTGAACTGAACCGCTCGGTCGGCACACGCGTCAAATCACTCTCAGGAATCATTTCATTTTCATGGTAAGATCGGCTTGAGAATGAATAATATATTTTTTTAAGTGATGTACACACACGCAAACGCACAAAATAATTGCTGACTTGTGAAATATGCTTACGTTGAGTGCGCACTTTATTTAGGTGCAGAGTTCCCGCTTAAGGTAAGCAGATCCATGAAGTTTGGCTTAGCGCAATAATTAAAACCTACTAAAACCATTTACCGACCTCCAGGGTTAATTGTTACCATACTAATTATTCCCCCAAAAGTAAATCAGTTTCTTAAACGTTGAAAGTTTGCCTTCAGGCACCCAGCCAGTAGCCTGGTTAACCAATCAGATGAACGCCAGGTACCATTCGTGTCTAGCGGGACATGTAATTTTAAAAACACCCGTAGCATATCACTCAGCCAGTAAATACATGTAGACCCCAAATTATACTTTTAGTGACATTAACACTCTCAATTCTTTCTCACCTTGCCAATAGCAACCCTGCGAATGATTCATCTTCACCATGTCCCGACATATTCCCGAGCGAAATCCATCTTTTACTTACGCTTGTCAGCAGATTTTTTTTCAGTTGACGTCCCCTAGTTGGAGTTGGAGATGACATGGATGATGAATGTTTACCTGCAGTGTCATTGGTTCAGCTCCACTTAGGCGCAGTCTTTTTACCAACAAATTGTGAGGCCTGACTACCGAGTTAGGCACACCAGCAAAAAATATATCAGAATACTAAAACAACACTCGGAACCAGACCTTCTTGCGCGCCACAATCCGTTGCCGCTAGGTTGGCCCCTCGGCCATCCACAGCCAGAAGACCTGTGATCGACGACGGCCGTGTACATTG
Source organism: Marthasterias glacialis (assembly GCA_911728455.2). Taxonomy (NCBI): domain Eukaryota; kingdom Metazoa; phylum Echinodermata; class Asteroidea; order Forcipulatida; family Asteriidae; genus Marthasterias; species Marthasterias glacialis. The sequence continues at coordinate 4,525,011 of OU452225.1, read as the reverse complement.
TGTGTCCGTCCGTGCCCCGAGTCGGTGGCGCTGGCCGGCCCAAGAAGCGAAGCAGGCTTTGCCTCAGCCGGCCTGGCTCCACAAACTCATTGCAAGGCTTGCGGCCAAGCCAAATGGAATGAAAAAAGTTTTTTACCATTTATTTGTCTATATATGAACTATAATTTACTTCTTTGACAGTTAAAAAAAGATAGAGACGGTAATAATAATTGCTCAGCGGTAGCTCCACCAGCAGTGACTCGAAAGACGACCAGCTGAGTATGGTCTGCAGTTTTGTGGGGTCAAAACCTTGGTCCTATAAAAATGGCGGACCGCTTTTGGTCACAAATTCAAACAAAAACCGCACAATTTAAAGACATATTTATGTGAAACTTTGTATACACCTTTACAAAATCTTTCCAACCATGTCTATTTCATTTTTTATAGCCGAAAGCACCGAATCAAAAGCAATGTGGTCCTTTAATATGTAACACCTGTTCCCAAACCTGGTACGTCAGTGACTCTAAAAACTACTGACGAATAGCACTCCTTCCAGTTGTCTCCGTGGTCGTGGAATGAATCCGTAATCAGCTCTTCTGGCATACTGCTGTGTAAATGAACCCTTACCCAATCTGCAGTTTGGTTTCCTCCCAATATATCTACATGTGATGATCTGCTTTTTATTACAAAACAAAATCAGGATAACAAAATAATAGTAACGTCTCATCGCATTTCATACATCTGCTGCTTTTGATCGGGTTTAGCGTACGGATCGCCTTGTGAATTAAAATAACTGTGGGGGTCACTGGAAACTACTTTCCTGGTTGAAGTTATACCTAAGCAACATATTTCATCAAGTAACAGTTGGACGTCAAGCCTAACGTAAATCACCCATTACTTATGGAGTACACTAGGGTAGTTGGCTCGGCCCCACTCTTTTTTCTCATCTTCACCAGGGACATTGCTGAACACCTTGAAAATACCATGAATAGCTATGCAGACGACTGTACACTATTCTCCACAATCACATCTCCAGGACAAACATTACTCTGCAACATCACTTCAATGTGAATAAGCTGGCATCATTGGCAGAGAACTAGAAACTAACATTCAGTGCATAAAAAACCCAGTCTATTGCCATATCACGATCAAGAACTACAGACCAACACCATCCTCAGTTAAAGTTATTGGGGAGTCACTAAAGGATGTGGACTCCATCAAATTTATGGGGTCACATTGGATACATAACTTTCCTGTGCACAACATAAGTAATTTGTATCTAGCCTCCAGCAGAAAACTAGCCATGATACGAAGAAAAAGGCAATGTAGAACTACTGCTATCATACCTACAAGTCATTCCTCATCCCCAGTTTGGGGAACAGCTCAATCAAAAATGGGGATCGACAGACTTCAAAACAAAGCCACGGTTTCCATTCCACTGAATATTTAGCCTTTAAGCAACCGCAGGCAAGTTGCTTGTGTAACAGTTGTCAAGAAAATTCATTGCTCTCCGACCTGTATACCTACTCAAGCACGCTGCCAGGCAGTCATCTACATCCCATCGACATACAGCCGTCATTCCAAATTCACGTACCTCTCAACATCAGATATCTTTTACAGCATTCCATGTAAGGCTTTGGAACTCACTACCTGCTTGTGCTGTTGTCATCCCAATCAAGCCAGTATTCAGTTCAGTTAAGTTCACATTTATTTCAAAACTTGTATTATGTACAAACTCTTAACGCAAGCCAGCAGGAACAAAAAATATAGTAAACATCATCCACATTGAAAACATTACACTAAAACAAAAGTCAATTTGCAAAAGAAACAGAGTATTGGGTACGTTCAAAATCCAAATCTTGTGACGAAAATGCCCTTAATCAAAAACCATGTTTAAAAAAAAACACAAACGATAAGCGAAAGCACGAGGGAAAAAAATAAAGGACAACGAAAACAACGTACTGACAAAACTTAAAACTTGATATACATCATCATGGAATACAAAACAAAGCATGACATGACTAGCAAAGCGATCAGAAAAAAATCATTCCTAGAGTATGATGGAAAATAACCAAATACTGTATATGAAACAAGAAACGGCAAAAATTAAGAAAAGAAAGCTATGATAATACGCAATGGGAGATAAGGATACGCTTAAAGTCAGACTTGAATCCACCCAAAGACGACCGCGCCTTCACTTATGTGCCAATGTTGTTCGATAGACAGGGACCATAAAATTGAAGAGTGTTAATGGAAAATGGCGTGCGAGTGAATGGCAGGAAAAAAGGTTAATGCGAGATATGTGCAGTGAGTGTGTCCTCGTACGGTAGGGAAATCAGAAGAAAAGATGCGGGAAGGAGGTTGTGAGTGTACTTAAACATAACGGATGGTGTGTGCAGTTTGTTATATAATGCCGTGTCCGAATCAAGCGACTTCGGCTACGGCTATGACCGCTTGCTGAAAAGACAACGTTGAAGAAAAGGAACCTTCAGCGTTCCGGCCGTACCACTGCCGAAGCCATCAATTCGGACATGGCTTAAGAAACAGTTTAAACTAGCAAAACGTGGTGCACTATGATCGTGAGGATGGAAGAAAGTACAAATCCCAATACGGCAGCCCATTAATAAATGCTTGTTGCTGAGTGAAGTTTAAAATTGTTAGTACGTGCCCAGACAATGTTGCAATAAATGACACAAGGCAGAATAACACAGTTGTAAAGTGCCAACAAAATACATTGGGTAACGAAAACTCAAAGTTTGGCTAAGAAACCCTTGTTGCGTGACACAGTTTTAGTGAGGTGATGTGGTTAGTCCAGAAATGTTTACCTCCTTTAACTCCTAAGAATTTGTTTGAGTTAACTCTTGAAATAACAATGTTCTTTTTATCAATGAAATCGAGGTCGGGAGACCTTAAGGACATCGTAAAGAGCGTCAAGTCTGTCTTATTGTGGTTGAGGGAAAATGTGTTAGCTTTGAACCACGATGAGACCTTAAAAAGCTCCGTATTTTTACGGTGTTGATTAATGTATGAAGATAAGAATGAGAGTAAGCGATGTTCATATTGTCAGCAAATAAAATTAAGTGCAGAAGTGAAGAAAAATGCAAGTCATTGATACAAACAAAGAAACCTTCTTAAGTCCTTTCTTTAAAACGTGTTCCTTAACATACCCCCTGCTCTCAACTTATGAACTTCAGCTGTAGTTTTCTAAAATGGTTTATGCCATCACAGCCAACCTTTGATAGGTTGCAATAAAATAGTTTTTTCTGGTTGTACCGTGCATAAAGCAAGGATCCGTGGTTAGGAAGCACATTAATTGTTTTGACTAACAGAACACATTTTTCCCAAACTTTGGACATTAATCAGTCAGCTCTTATCAAATCAACCGTCTCTTCTAGTAGGAGATCATTACGTGTTGAACACGTAGGAATACTGTCCTTCATTGCAACAAAGGTATTTTCAACGGTACAATGATTTTACAGCTTGCGCAATGAAAATACATGGGACATTAAGTGAGTATTTAGTTTTGATTAAATTCAGTTGAACGGTTGATTTGACATGTTTCCTTGCTGTTAACCAGATTGCTATGATTTGTCAAAATTCTCACTAAGAAACTTTTATTTTTCAAGCTTTAGAATGGTTTAGTAACTACACAGATTTCGTTCGAAGAAATAGCGAAAATAATTGTTCCCCATCCGTTAATTACATTCAGTTGGTTCTGTGTTGGTGTTTATATTGCAGCTGCCAATATGCTAGGAGCTGTTTTGCGGGCTGGTTTGAATGCAGACTATTCACGGAACATAATGATTGCACCTCCATTAACATCCGATCAAGCTATGAATGGACTGGCTGTTAATTTGACCGTGGATCCTATCGTCATCGCTCGATACGTTAGCGTAGAATTACACAGTGGTCGTAGTGTTCTTATTGGCGAACTCATGGTTGCAGAAATCACTGAAAGTGAAGATACTTCTATAATATCAATGGGTAAATTACCGAGGATCAGTATAAGTCAATTTGTTTACATAGAAAATCTCAACGTATTATTTAAAGAAAAAACGTTAAACTTAAAATGTCATATTCACTTGTTGTTGAAAAGCAAGACTAGCAACTCATCTGTATTAACTGATAATTGGTAGGAAATAGTTTTATTTGAGTATTTGCAAATTTAAGCTGTTTTTGGAAATCACTCAATTGTTTTTCTATAAGTTTAGTCAATGTGTTTACTATAAAAAAAGCAAAACATTTGTTTTGGTTAATGATTGATATTATTTTTTTTACCGTTTACATTTATTTATCACCTCTTCCTTCAAAATGGTTTTAATTTAGTTCAAAACGGTTAAAAAAATTCAAGACTCAAAGGATGTAAAATGAAATGAGTTCGAATTCAGTGATTACATACCGGGCCTAGCAAAGGAACACGTGTTCATCTGTTGGTATTTTTGAACATTAAGCATTGTATCAGGTGAATATGATTGTACGTTAGCTTCGGCTTAAAAATGTCATCTTTCTCCATAATATCCACAGATTTTACTCTGGTTACCACCATTCCTCTGATTGGTCCGAGTGGGAACAACGAAGCAGTCATTACAGCGTACAAAGGATGCAGTGACTTGACGGCTAGTGTTTCGTTTGGCAGACAACTGATAACAGGAGGAACTAATACTGGACTTCCCACAGGATTCATTGAGGGAGATAATTCTATACTTGGCCGAGCAGCAAGGTCTCTGACATTACCCGAGGCTGGTGGGATAGACAGGGTTGGTGTCTTCTACTCAGAAGCGTCTAAAAATGAAAGGAGCACCAGGATACAGACTATAATATTACCTAGTGATGGTAAGATTCTTTTTATTGTTAAACTTATCTGCTAATACCGGGCTTTTGGAAACATGTGTATCTCCGACTCCTATGACTGTTGAATGCTACACCGAAAATCGAGATGCGTGTTGGTTTTTGTGTTTATTTTTTTATTGGTTTTTGTTGTTGTGTTATTACAATTATTATTATTATTATTTTTATATTATTTATATTTTTGGGGGAGGGTTTTTTGAGCGAGTCTATATACCTGTTAAAATAGAAGACATATCGCATGCGGCGTAGCCTGGGAGCACGGGGGCATTAATTTTCAGTCGTGTGTGTGTGGGTGGGGGGAATTACTTGTATGTGGATTTTGTTTCGGGTTGGATCACCTGGGGGAGCTGGGGAAAAAAATGGTGGTACTGGAGGGAAAAACTGCGTGACTCACTTCGCGTTGCTAGACCTCGATTTACCAGGTCGATAAACGTTTGCGCGTGGGGGATGGTTTATTAGTGGATTTTGTTGTTAGGGGGGTGCTTTTCCAAACCGTGATTTAAAGTAATAAACAGCAAATAAAAGAAGTGACTAATGGAATGATGAAAAATAAATTAATAAATAAAGGTTACAAAAGTGAATAACAGATAAAGGAATAGATTTTTGCATACGCTGTGAACTCTCAACCTTGATGTCACCCCGGTACACATTGTACTAAATTTGCTACCTATAGGCCTAACTCAAGATTGAGAGAAATCATTTCATTAGTCAAAAAGGTAAAAATCAATAACTAACAACAAGCAAAGTATAAAAAAATAGGTGGTGATACTTTGTGTGGTGCAAAAATCAGAGTAGAAAATAACAATATTCCTGGCTTATGGGATTGACTGGTACCTAAATTGATTTTAGGGAAGGATGAGAAACTAAGTAATCAACCTACAAACATCAGTGCAAGTTACTGAAACCCTGCCTTCATGCTGAAAGGAAAACAATCATGCAGTTTGCTTTGGTTTAGGGCCATCTGTACATCACAACGAAAAAGTAACATTACAAGAGTCGCAGGCTTGGGATGACTTCCTCCGCTTTTGTAAACAATGATTTTAAAATTCCTTTTTCCCCTTTTCCAGAAAAAGGCAATATTTTGCTTGTTTTTTTAAACAAAAACTGCAAAGTTTCGCTTTTAAATCAATTGCGCACGTCCTACGTGAAATAGCCTTGTTTCTTCTTGTTTATTCTAAGGAAACATGACACAGTATTAAGACTTGCATCAGTATACATGTACTTTATACGGATCCCGATTACTAGACGTACTTACTGTCTATGAAAGTCCCGTCCTAGTTTTACGATTTTGTTTCTTTTGTCCACACAAGTTCAGTCTCACGATCATAAATACCTGACCCCTGATCTGTTTATCTCTATAGAACTCAAATGAACATTCAATGATTATTTTAAAAGAGAAGACTACTCTTTCATCATATATAATATCCGATATATTTTTTGTCTTGTTTTTTAATGTAAGAACCAACTCATTTTGTTATAATGTGCAACTGTAATGACGTCATAAGAACATCCATCCATTTTATTTTACAAAGTACGATTTTCTTTTCTTTTTTTTTCTTTTAACTTCATCAACTAAAATGCTATCAGAGTTGTGAAGTTAGAATTGGACGAACCGCAGAGCAAAATTGCATTACTTCAGTAGCAGCAATTGAAATAGGCTCATATGAAAGTGCACCAAAATTCCATCTAAATATATCCGTTTTTCACAACATTTTGTACAATGTTTTACAGGTTGATTGCTTGACTTGCTTATTAAAAAATTGAGCAAAACTAATTAACTGATCATAAAGGTCATACCTGTACCCTAATTACCATTTTTATTTCAATTGCAGCAATTGAAATAGTCTGCTCAATATGAACGTGCACAAAATTACACATAAAACGTTTTTACTTAACTTGATTTGAAATTTGATGACATTTGTAGAAATTGGTTGCATGGTGATTTTTTGTGTTAACTAGAGTACTGTGAGGGAAAAACAAATTCAATTCCCAAAACCATTGATGTCATGCTATTAAGGCCATGACTGCAGTCGACTGTCTGGTGTTTGTACCAAACCATGGCTATTTCTCTAAATCCAAACCGACAAGCAGATACACATACTAAAAATTAATTGAAGTTGGTAATAACGTTGGTCACTCATTGCATCAAACTTCTCAGCATATACAGGTAATACAGTAGTTTGTTTCCATTCTAACTCTACTTTCAGATACTGCTGTTCATATTCGCCCTGAGCAGCGAACATTAACAGTGAATGTAGGAGAGTCAGTCACACTTCGTATGATCAACAAGAATTCACCGACCGGTAACTACAGGTGGAAGCATAATGGAGATGCAAACGCTGAATGGACCAATCAGCTCACTGTGACTATTCCAAGTGTTGTCAAAACTGATGAAGGGATTTACAGCTGCTTCGTACACGGCCAAGAACATCAGCAACTTCACGGCATAATGAGACTCATAGTACGAGGTTTGTTCTACTTTCATTATGGACTATAAAAAGTAACAGATACACATGATTTCATTGACAACCTTTATTTTTTCACTTTTCTGTTCCGCAAGATTGTCAATCAGGTATGTGGGGTCCGATGTGCTTAAATACATGCCATCGATGCTACAATGGAGGTATATGTGATGACAAGACAGGAGCTTGCGTCTGTGCTCCAGGATTCAGTGGTGAAATTTGTGAAAAAGGTACAAAGCACTATGGAAAATAGAAATAATGTCTCAGTATTTTTACCCGTTTTACAAAAAACAAAAAACAAAACAAAAAAACTGTTCTTTCTCCTATAGCAGTAGTCTATCTTTTTAGTAATATTTAGGAAAACAACAAATGCAGTTTCTATTCACGTCCTCGGAAAGAACGTCTTATTTGTTTAAGTTCATGGTCGCGATGTGTTTGGTAAGGACGCTCAATACAGCTGCTCTGATAGTCACGATCCTCACGACACTGCCTGCCAGGGTCATCTGTTCTGTCTTCCTGATCCTTATGGATGCTCATGTGCTGCCGGCTACACGGGACTGGACTGCACGACAGGTACGATTAAGTTTATTTTTGTAGAGCATTAATGATGAAGACGAATTTCAGAGAAACAGTTGCATATTTTATTTGCTTATTATGAACGTGCACTAAATCTATAACAAAATATTCAAACAATTCCTTGTTGTTTATTGCTAACCGTGACTACCGAATGTGATGAAATGCACACTAATTGGTTATAATGATGTGTTTGATCTTAATAGGTGCTGTTCCTGAGTGGGAGAGGGGACATTAAAAATGTACTTTCCCATTAAATGTATAGCTTAATGCAGTGGAATGATTATTTTATTTTATATTTATTATTATTATTATTATTATTATTATTATTATTATAATTATTATTGTTATTATTATTATTATTTTTAGAATGCAGTATGGGGATGTACGGTGCAGACTGTAAGCAGACATGTCACTGTCAAGATCAAGGGACTTGTCTTAAGGATACGGGAGAGTGCAACAATGGAGGAGGCGGAGGTAGGTCAAATCGACTATTACTGCTATATCCTGCATGCAATGTTTTATTTTCTTTTAAAATAAAGCGTAACTTTTTTAAGTCAACAAATACAATGCAGTGGACGTCGGAACAAACAAATTACACGCATCCAAAAGACTTGGAAGACGATAACGAAACAAGAATACTTATGAACAGAAGTAGATATATTTGTATTGGGATATTAAACTATTACAGAAATCAATGGTGTATTACAATTGTATTGTTACATTTTCAGTACCCTCAATGTTTGTTTTATTTGGCAAAATGGTCGAATGGTTTTCCCACATTTCCGGGTCAGAATTTTGACCAATTCTCCGGGTCAAAAGAATCCAACCATTTTCCCGGTCAATTTTTAGACTTTTTGACGTCATGTTAAATGTACTGATATTTGATTGGACGATAGAAGTCACGAGGTGGCGCTATCACGCGTCCCCGGCCAGCGTTTTTTTTTTTTTTTTTTTTTTTTTTTTTTAATTTGCCGTGCACAAGGTGTACGTTTGGGGCTCTGCACAGCTGCACATCGAAGCATTTTCAAGAGACTGGAGCAAAAATGGACAAATTTGTCGAAGGTTTATTGGTGAAATGGGAAATGCCAGAACTGATGGATGTACTTGAAGGTATGTTGGCGTTTGTTTTGTTGACATTATTATTATAGTCTTAGTACAGTAGTAACGCTTCACAGTCGATTAGGCATTAGAGAGTGTCTTCGACACTCAGCTTGGCGCTGGCCTACATGTCATTGCATGTCAGCCTACGTCAGCCATTGTACCTTGCATTGCAAGGCTATCTAGCCGGTCTATAGCACTACAGGCCTAGTCCTAGATATTTTTGTGTAGGCTTATGTATTCTACATGGGAACACTTACACTACAGACATCAAAATATGGCTTGGGCATAGTTGCTTTTTGTAAAGTCATTTGTCAAGGCCTACACGTCTAACGTTATTTCGCACATCACACAGCAGGCCTAACATTGTTTTCACCTCACCGTTCAGTAACACATGTCGCTGAAGTACTTGTACAGTAGTAGGCCTAGTGTAAAATTTCAATGGTATGCCAAGGTCTACCTAAACTCGCACACATAAACCAACTCATGTCATGGCGTGTCATTATACATGTAATGTATGTACATGGTATGCATGACACTTTAACACTTAACAGTGTGAACTGTTTTATACCCAGTTGGCAACTAACTACATGAACTAGCGGTTTTGAAAGTTTGCTTTTGATATTTCTGGGTTGTTGATTATGAAAGTGGGGACAAGCATGGAGAAACATAAGGAAAACGTAATGAAGTGAGTCCACAGATGCGGGCTACACCAGCGTTTACACATAGAAATGTTGCTCATGTCGTAGTTGGCCTCCCATGTGTTGACACAAGGGAGCCCCCCTTCTATTGTTGTGTTCACTGTGTTCATTGAATTTTATAATTCTTTTGAGGAATTGTGTGTGTGTGTGTGTGTGTGGGGGGGGGGGGGTGCTTCAGAACAAACGGGGAAGAGTCTTCAAATTCTGTTTTCTTGAGTTTGACAGCATTTCAGACAAATATTTCTATGAGAGACTTGTACTGGCATGAACTTCACTTCATAATCAGTGAGATTTTAGACCGGTATAAAGACAAATTATTTTGATGAAAACAATCCTATATTTTACATTTAACTGACAAGTACAACAACTTCTAAGAAATGTTGGTTGGTTGCAGATTGAGCAAGACTTCAGGATTATTTCGCCAGAAGCTGCATACAGTTTATTCTTGAAATGGGACAAGATCTATACGAGCATCTTGGAGTATGCTGCAAAGCAGAATAATTGGCACCAGTTTCTCCACTTGAGGTCACCTTCGACAGGTATCGTACATCCATCGACAGGGTTTTTCCCAAAATTGTCCAATGTTAAATTACATAATGTTTTTTTTTTTTTTTTAGCAGGGAGGGGGGGGGGGGCAGAAATGTATTTACTCATGTCAATATAGGTAACAAAAATAATAATACAATTACAGGGGCCATGTCATCATATTTTCAGACCTGTTTCTGGACCAGAAAGTTTAACTTTCATCAAGTTATTATTGCGCGTGCACACGTTGGCTGTCAGCATTGCATGCATATACGCAGTGTGTGAAGCCAGTCGAAAGCACTATGGGCTCTACCCATAGAGTTATAATAATATGAGAACTAGAGGGAGCACTCGCGATGCCACGCACGGAACTCCACTGACTCACCACGGGCGAAAATCCCTTTGGGTCACTTGTATACGAAAGCCTCTTAGAAAATGGCTGCTGTGTGAACGGATGAGTGACCAGTGTAAATGAATGGTCCGCGCCATTTTCTCAATGGACAAAAATGCTCCTTGTCGGGCTGTCTCGCATAGTTCTTATGGCTCTACCACAATCGGACGCCATCTAACTACTCAGATGCGTGCACTTGGCTGCGTTCTGGTCGCACAACTGTTTGTACGTTCCATTTCTATTTGCGTTTGCGCTACGGTTTAATATGTGTCACGCTAACAATTTGAACCGGAGCGCGTTGTGTTCAAAACATGTACGCACGTGTGTCAGACCAATATTTTTACAACGCGCACATAAACAGACAGAGCCCACTGAACAGCGGCCTCAAACCCCCGCCCTGTGGACAGTGGTGTACACATGTACATGTACATGTAAATGAAACGCAATGGGGCGCACTACAACATTTAATAGTTCGGCGAGAAGATACAGCCCCTTTAACTTCTTTTTATGTAATTCAAAAACATGCATTGAATATCTATCTGCCTTTTGTTTGCTTGTTAGATGAGGAAAAACAGAAGCTTGCTGTGTTGGTGCTACCTTGCATTTTCCCTCCTGGTATTCAGCGGGTTAAAGGAAAAACTATGAGGGCAATGAAGTCTTTTGTTGACTTTCAGCAGGTAAGATTAGCCCTTCTGGTTTCTCTTTAATATTACATTATTCTTGCATCACAAAATATCAAGCGACTATACATATCAACACTTTTGAGTTACAGAAGCTGCAAACAGAGCAAACTGTGCAGCATTCGCAAAAATGTTTTTTTTTTTTTAACCAGAGCATGTTATTTCATAAAACAAAAGAACTGATTCTGAAACAAAGCCCTGAGGCAGGCGTTTGTATGTGGTACTAAGTAAGTTAATCAATTGTAAAATTTCAAAAATTACATCCCCAAATCACTAACAAATATTAAGTGTCTTGAGGTGATTTGTAAGACCTGTTTGATGAAAAAAAAATGCTTTATTGCCTTATAAGCAGCAACAATGCAGTTGTGTCTCATAGACCGTGTACAACTGAGCTGTCAATGTGCACATGTTGATTCACAACAAATACATGTGCAAAAAGAACAAATCTCCGGATCATAACCATCATTTTAAGATTCAATGTCATTGATGGTTAACTCTCAACTTTCAAAACACTAAAACAACAGAAACACGTTGCAATAGGGCTTTTATGCTGGATGTGTATTGTTTTAGGATATTCAGTAAAGAAAGGTTTCTTGTTTCTTTTGATTTTTCATTTACATGTAGATCGGTACCAACATACCTTCATACTTGGAAGGCACTAAGAACAAAGAGCCCTTTGTCTTACTGTTTGGAGATGCACTCTCACCAGAGCAGGTCTTTGTAATAGTAGAGCACCAGGCAATTCAAGTGAGCTCACTTCTAAAAGGAATACATGTGTGCCTCAAGTTGTTCTATATTCTAGATATCTCATACCCTTGGAAATGTGGTGCAACATGGTAAATTTTCCAAAATGTATCTATCAACTGGGAGAAGGCAGGGAAAATCCCAAACTTCTGGGGGTGTTAGAGCACTAAGAGCATAAACTGCAGTAATTAGTGCTCTTTAATGCCACCTGTCAAGACTTTTATATGAGAGATGAACTTCTACCACAAGAGGTCTATCTTAACCCTGTGAGGACCGGAATTTTTGTTGGATTTTCCAGAACCATTTTTTATCGGCATATTATTTTCTACCGAATTGTACACAGTGACATAAATGGTCTTCAAAAAATCATCCCAGCATTCTGTTTTACTGTATTTTGCTCATTGTTGGTCTAGATTTTAACGTATTTATCCCTTCTTCATCCCAATCTGGAGGGGGAACTTGTTTTTTTTCTTTTTTCTTTTGGCTGTCGTTGATGTTGTTGTTGTTGTTGTTTGTTTGTTTTTTGTTTGTTTGTTGTTGTTGTTGTTGTTGTTGTTGTTTTTTTTTTTTTTTTTTTGGGGGGTGGTAGGATAGCTGTTTTTTTTTCCACCTAAAAATGAATGTCTGAAGCCGTTCAGGACCCATTGGTGCAACGATGAGGCTTGGTTGAAAACTCTTAATTATACATTTACCCACGGGATGACTATGGCATAAATTAAAAAAGCAAATATTTTGTTAAAAAAAAAAAAAAAAAAAAGGGTTGTAACCCCCCACACCATTATAAGGGTACTTTATGTAATTTGGTCTACAGGAAACTGATTATGTTTATTTTTAATTCACATGAATGCATGCAAGGGTATTCATTTTTGTGACATGTACATAGTGTGTTTGACAAAGCGGAAATGAAATAAATTGATATCTTATAAATGAAATGTAACTGAAATGAAATGTTTCTTTGTTTTATTATTACAGTATTCTTTCAGTATGTGGTGCACCTCCTTCATTTCATTTTACAAATAACGAGCAAAGAGAGACAAGGTAAGCAAGTGTTCCTATATGAACAGCATTTATCTATGGCAATTTGTAAAGAAAATTGAGAAACAATGTAATGTTTTAGAATTAAGAAAAGAAAAAGATTGCCATAGAACAATATGCTCAGTAATACATGGAAGACATGCTTGTCTTATGCGACCCATATTCCGGGTTGAAAATAATTTGACCCAGAATCCGGGTTCTATTTGGCTTGACCAAGTCTGGGTTAAAATGACCCGGAAAATTAGGTCAACATGTTTGACCCAGAATTTGGGGGTATTTTAGTTGACCAAATTTGGGGTCATTGTTGTATTTCTTGACTCTTAAAAGGGTCAGTTTAAATGACCCATTTCCGGGTCAAATTTAGTGACCAAATTTTCCGGGTCACTGTGACCCTGAAGTGGTCGCGCCAAATAAAACCCGGATTCCGGGTCAGATTTGACCCATTCCGGGTCAAATCTGACCCAGACGTTATAAGAATGCACGAGCATCCCTTTACAATATTATTAAGCTTGTTTGGATTTTAACATTCTCTAATAGTAATCTTTTTGGGTTTTTTCTTTTATTTTCAGGTTGTGAATCTTCATATTATGGGGCGAACTGTCAGTGTGCAAGTAAGATACCACCGTATTGATACATTTTCAGATTTTTTTTTTAATATATATTTGACAATGCTGCACAAGGGTTTAAATGTAGAAACTATCAGCTGAGGCTTACATTGAATGCCTAATTCGAACCACAAAAGGGTCTTAAACTCTGGTCCTGCAAGTAGGTTTAGCTGACTCCGGACTTAACCTTAACGATTATTTGCCTTGAGTTACCACCTTAAGATGGACAAACTATCATTCTATAGAATGATAGTTATATAGTTAATGATTTTGAATGATTTGTTTAAAATGTATGACTCACAAAGGCCAAAAACTGTATTTAGACCATCTTTGTCGTTTTGATTTCATTCAGCAGTTACTGAAGTTAACAGTGCAATCGTTATCATTTTAGACAGTTTTACAGGTTTAAAATAATTATTTTATTCTGATGTTTTTACTTTTCTTTAATCCTCTCAATTCAACTGATAATAAAGTACGAGGTCTTCAGGTACTTGTTGCGAATTCTACTTCACTAAGCGTTACCTGGCAACCTGACTTGTGTCCCTCTGGTTACGTCGTGGAATATGAATTAATCAACACGAATATGGATCAGTGTGAGGACATTTCACCACCACAGAGAGTAACAATGACTCTCAGTAGACAAGCTACTAGTCATCTCATTACCAGTCTGGTGACAACCTCAACGTACAATGTTTATATTAAACCTCTTTATGATGGGATGGAGGGACCTGAATCGTCAGTCTCAAGGATATTACTAGCTACAGGTAATTACGAAACAACTGGAAATCTACTTTAATTGGAACTACATGTACATGTTGTTATGGCATGTTGTCAATTAGGTCATGACGGAATTTACGAGTTTGGGCCAAAAGTTGTAAATTTTGTCATTAATGTTGGCGTCATTATTCAAAGACTTGAGGCATTCGTGAAATTTGTCACTGTATTAAATCAGTCATTTTTTTTTTTTTTTTTTTTTTTTTTTTTTTTTAATAGTTCTGTTAACAATGTTTAGTTACAGCCCCTAAAGCTTCCCCAAGTAACGCCACGTCAAACTCAATGGATCAACGGAGTCTGAGTTTCTCCTGGAGTGAGCCACCGTGTGGAAGTCGAGGTGGACCCATCACAGGGTATACGTACAAGCTGACTAAAGTAGGCTCAATGGATGACATTGTAGTGAATCAGTCTAGTACGGCAAGTTCAATGGTAACAATCGATGGATTAATACCATATACAGATTACAGCTTCCAGGTCGCAGCCAGCACCAGTGCAGGTATCGGGCCATTCAGTGATGAGCTTGAAGTCAGAACATCAGAAGAAGGTAAGCATTGCTTGTATATGGGGTCTACATGTATTTACTGGCTAAGTGATATGCTGCGGGTGTTTTTAAAATTACATGTCGCGCTAGAGACAAATGGTACCCGGCGTTCGCCTGGTATAGGTTTACAAGGCCACTGGCTGGGCGCCAGACTGACGACTGCTTACCCGGCATTTGTTGCTCTATTTGGACAGTGGTTTTTACTGCTAGAAACACGTCTAGTGTTTCGCGGGTCAGATGTCGGGGGTCAGAGGCCATTTTGTTTGTTTAATCACTACTCGCCAATTACAATGTTTATAGATGTGTTATTCATGAAAAACTCTTAAAAAGGATAAAAATAACGTTTCCAAACAACAACATTTCATGACATTTGAAGACAATGTGTCCCCTTAACACACAGCATCGTTGAAATTAAAGATGTGTGTTAAAGATTAGTTAGACAAAGCACTTCTATTCGGAAAGAATCTTGAAATCAGCCACAGCCTTTCGAAATTAATAATATGACTATTTGTATGCAGTTCCACCGCCACCAATTGACATTAGGGTCAGGCGCGTGGACAGCACTTCAATCACAGTCGAGTGGACCGCGCCTGATCCTCCACATGGACTCATAACCAACTATGAAATATCTTACTGGGAACTCACTGCAAATGAATCATCGCCCACAGAGACAGATATTGGTGCAACATCATTAACCTTTCAAATAAAAGAGCTATTGACAAACGTCACTTACCTCATTAAGGTAGGACTGTTACTTGTATGGCTAATAATACAGAGGGTGTTTTTTATATATATAAAGGAGAATGTAACGCCAGTCGTGTTAATATTATTAAACGTAAGCTATTAAGAGTTATATCCAAAGGTTGTTAGGGTTCATGCTTTGCTTTTTAGTTTACTGTTTGTTTATAGGTTGTGTTTCTTGGAGGTTGATGTCTAAATAAGGGCGAATAATTAACCCTTGAAGTAATTAATGCTGTGAACATGCGACATGTCAACGTTGCTGGTGTACGGTATACAATAGTGTGAGTAACGTGTCTGATACACAAAAACTCCGAGGTGTCCGCACAGATCTGGCTGAAAATTTTCATACGGCATTATAACGGACCGATGATCATTCTCAGGGATTTTTGTTTTCCTTCTCGTTCTTCCCTCAAGTATTGATTGTGTTCGTGTGCACAATAGGCCGATTGCGCGACAATGTGTACATGCGATCACGTGACCCCCTATCAGATATGACGTCATACAGCTGATGGAGAAATACGTGTGAAAGCATAGGCCGTGACACAGAGTGAGTTCGAAAACAGTCGATTTTATTTTCGTTAAGCAATGAATTAGTTCATCAGCCCCTTTATTTAAAGAAGTATGTCGTGGCATTAACTTAAACCACATCTCCGTTTCATAATTGAACAGGATTCTACTAAAAAGAGTTTTTTTAGCCATGCACTACCGGCGTCGGACGACTTTTATGTAGCCACCCGTGTGTTATTTTGTTTGTAATGTTGGCCTAAATCACTGTAAAAAAGGTAAAGAACGTTGGTCAAGTGAGCATTAATACCTAGCCTTGCAGAATTTCAAACAGGCCAAGGAATCACACAGTTTTGGAAAGCAATTTCTTTGGCGGATTTCAGCTTCAAACCTTTTAAATATTTGTGTTGAAAAGTGTGTGGTGATCGCGGTCGTCTGGCCTAACGTTCATTTGCGCGCTGTACACATCGTGCACATTTTATACGGTACTTTTACAATTTTCAAGACTTGCTGGAACTGTCTTTACTGGCTTTATTCAGCCACTTGAAGGTCTCTGGTACAAACTCTGGAATACTTTTCACAGATTTCGAGCAAAAAAAAGCCTCGATCGAATAAACTAAATGCATTAATCATCGTGTACCGTACCACTCTTTCCTATAGAGAATTACGTGTGTGTTTACATTTTATACCCAAAAGGAGTCACGTGTCACGGGTCGCGCAATCACTTCGATGACAGAGGACGTGGGACATGGACATGCGCGATATCATCTTCTTTTGCAAAAAAAAAAATAAATAAATAAACACGTGTCGCACGAAAAACTTGCCGTTCACAAAACATCAACCTGCGGCACCAAAACATTGAAGGGCGGCACCAAAACTCTGACGGGCGGCACCAAAACATGGTAGCAAACTGGCCGGCAGGCGAATTTGGCCGCACTAAAACCTGGCCGCGTGCATGCACGTAATACATAGGCCGATTACAAAACTTGGCTTGGGCTTGGGTTCTGTCCACCTGTTTGAAGCACCGTAAAAAGCACACATTTTCTAAATAAACGACGGAGCCTAAGCCCAAGCCCAAGCAAAAGTCGTGGTTTCGTAAACGGTCATAATCGAATAGGTTGCGGAGGAATCTATCTTTTTCGCCACATCCTCGTAGCAAAATAAACTTTACGCTTGACATTAACACGGTCCGAGGTTCGAATCCAGTTGAAGTATTGCCACTATTTGTTTCATCCCTTGCAACAAGAATATTTGTATTATAATATTAGTGCATTTACACGGCGTTACATTCTCAAGGATTATTTTAGAGATAAACAAAGTTCGACGTTAAGTTAGAACAAAAATAGCGTTTTGGATCGTTTTACCGCCGCACGTAATATCCACTGCCAAACACAATTTATGGGCTGTCATGTTTCCACAATGCATCATTGTCCCAATAGTTATCACACGCTTTTAGTGATTACTAACACAAACCAAACAATGGTAGTTTTTATTCGTAATTACATAAAGACAGGATTGTCATTATTTGCTGGCCTGCCTTTTTACTTCTTCGTTCAGGATTCCTCATAGTCTAAACAATTTTAAGTTGAACAATTGCATGTTCTTATGTCATGCACTTTTTACCCATTCTATCATTTTACCTATTTTAATCAATACTTCGATGCTCTCCCCGACGAAGAAAAGACAATGATTGTTCAAGGTCCATATTATTAAGTAATAATGACTTTTAATTCATCTACAGTTAACATCTGCAAAAACACAGGTGTTCAATCATTGTACATGTGTGCATTGCATATTTGTTTGTTTTCAAAACTGCTGTTGAAAATGTCGTGAGACCCCATTATAACAAAACAAAACATGACGTTTTTAAGTCGATGCTTATATACCTACATGTTCCAAATATTTCTATTCTATCCCTTTTAGGGGAAATATGCCCAGCATATCGACCCTTAAGTTCTTCTGAGATACTACTAAAAAAAAACTCATATCTGTGTTTCCCCAGAATGACTGACCCATTTTTTCATACCAGCACTTTAGAGAACACAGATTTCTTTTGTTACACCGAATACAATTATCTCCACACCAGACATGACGAAATGCAACATACAAATACCTCGTATGGGCAACATCGTTTCCTTCCATCAAAATATGTGTGGGTATGTTTATCCAGTTGATAAGCGATGAAGTTTTTGAGCTGGAAGTGCAATGCAATAATGTACAAGTATTTACATATGTACCATTATTTTACAATGCACTTCCGGCTCTAAGACGTCATTACTTACCAACATGTTTGACAATGCAGTATTTCACCATGGAGGTAAATGCACATTGTCTTGGTCAATCATTAAAACGCGTACCAATATCCTCGCGAAAGGCTGCCAAAGGCGGCCTTTTCGCGAATAGATCTAAAAAGAGTTAATTCATGGCAATTCAATTAATGTTGTTGTCCAGTTTACAAACAAAGACAATTATCGCCCACTGGCTACACATGAATAAAACTAAGAAAACTGGTTTCTCTGTAAATGTGTAGGTTCGAGCGGAGACCTCTGTAGGTGTTGGTGAGTGGAGTAATGTCATCAATGGAAGTACAAAAATAGGGGGTAAGGAATCGTATAATCATGCAAGACATTTAAATATTCAATTAATGTTTAACGGTGCCAGCTATAAATATCAATGTTATCATATCATTTAAACGAAGAAAAAAAAATAAGATTTTTGTCTTCCCCTCTCTCTTTTTCAGTTCCTAGTCGTGTTGTGAATCTTCGCTCTACAAATCAAACAGAAATGTCAATTACCGTGGAGTGGGACCAACCGCTGAATCCTAATGGACAAATAATGAAATACTTAGTATGTACAAATAATTAATACTATCACTAACATACATTTAACAAAAATAAGGTTATGCACATCATTATGTCGGTAATATATTTTTTTAAGAATAAAGGGAAATTATTGTAAAGAAAATACGCTAAAGTTGACATTGAAATGGAGCTGACATACTTTCTCATAAATCATATGTCATATAACTACCCAATCAAAGCCACGTTTTACTGACTAGGTTGAGTACAGAGCTGTAGAGAAACTTCATCAAGCAGATTTTACTGCAGAGAATGAGCACAAGAGAATGGAACTTGGTATTGAAAGAGTCACAGTTAATGATCTCGAACCGACCACAAAATATGAATTCAAGGTTTCAGCTAAAAACCAAATGTACACCGGCAATGCAACAGTACTTCATGTGTACACCACACCACTGAAAAGTAAGCAAGTTAATTACTTTTAAAAAACGATCTGATTTCAGATTTGTTGGGTGTTCTTAGAGCTCAACTTTAGAGCTGACTTTCTTTGTAAATTGGAGGGTATCAAACACAAAATACCTGACTCTGCTTTTCTGGTGACACTAGATGTATCGTCTCTGTACACTAACATACCTCATAAAGAAGAAATTAATAATGCATGTTGTTCTGTTCTCAGAGCCAACAAACAAACCCGCCCCTCTGTGAGACACCTTACAGAACTCATCAGTCACATCCTAACTAAGAATAACTGTTCTTTCACAGAAAGGCACTTCTTACAGACACAAGGTACCACCATGGGTACTAAAATGGCGCCTTCAAGACTTGTATGTATATCAAACCCAGTGTACAGGTTAAAAGCCACAGCACTAGCTTTACTTACAAAATCAATACCAACTCCCATTGCCAAACCCCCAATGTCATTTGTGTCATATCATGTAAGAGATGTGGAGTACAGTATGTGGGAGAGACAAAGACCAAACTCAGTCTTCGCTTTGCGAATCATGTCTCCTCAATAAAGACCAAAAAACTGTACCCAGTATCTATCCACTTCAATAACCCTAATCATAGTGTTAAAGATGTGGAACTAACTGTCATTGAGGCCTGCAACGGCGACGATTCACATCGTAAACTCAGAGAATCCCACTGGATTCACAAACTCCGAACAGTCCAACCATTCGGATTAAACATAAACACAGGTGTTAAATAATCACTGTTTCTACTTCCATGATTTTACCTCCCCTTCATCTTTTCATTTTTATGCCTTTGTAACTTAATTTACTATTTTCTCTTTCCGGTTGTTCCTTTTGGCATATAACTATTATTAATCTCCACCACACGAGTGGGCGGTTTGGAGCAGAGGACAATAGTTTGTCTTCTAAGTCAGACATGAACAAGTTAGCATATGAAGGCGCCATTTTAGTACCCATGGCAGTACCTTGTGTCTGTAAGAAGTGCCTTTCTGTGAAAGAAAAGTTATTCTTAGTTGGGATGTGGCTGATGAGTTCTGTAAGGTGTCTCACAGATGGGCGGGTTTGTTTGTTGGCTCTGAGTACAGAACCACATGCCTTAATTCCTTCTTTATGAGGTATGTTAGTATAAAGTGACGATATATCTAGAGTCACCAGAAAAGCAGAGTCAGGTATTTTATGTTTGATACCCTCCAATTTACAAAGAGTCAGTGGTGTCTTTAATGTATGAGGGAATGCGAGGTACGAGTGGGTTTAGAAAGCTATCAACAAATTCAGAGATGCGTTCTGTGGGGCTGCCATTGCCAGATACAATGGGACGGCCTGGGTTGTAAGGCTTGTGTATCTTCGGTAAAAGATAGAAGCGTGCTGTAGGGGGATCCTGTGGGAGAAGGTAGTTAAGTGTATCCTTGTCGATACCCTTAGCATTGTGAATGCTGACGAGGGTGTCACTGATTTGTTTGGAGAATGAATGAGTGGGGTCAGTGTCACATTCAACATAATGATCAGTGTTACTGAGCTGTTTGATGCCCTCAGCTATATAGTCATCTGTGTTCATGACTACAACTGCGGACCCTTTGTCAGCACGTTTAATCACTGTGTTAGGTGAATGCCGAAGTTGAGTTAAGGCCTTGCGTTCCTCGGGGGGGGGGGGGGGGGGTTATTAGGTACCCTGGTATTGGGAACCTTAAGCACCTCAGTGTTAACTGAGTTGATGTAGGTGTCCAAAGCTACATCTCGGTTCTTTGGGGGTACCCAATTGCTCTTTTCTTTGAAGCGATTGCGAGCAGGCTGAGTGGCCTCAGATGACTCATCATCTGTTGAGGGGTCTACATGAAAATATTCACGTAAACGTAGCCTGCGATTGAATTGGACAATGTCTTGTCGCAAAGACAGCTGGTTGGGTTCTCTGGGTGTGGGGCAAAACTTAAGGCCCCTTGAGAGCAGTTTTACCTGTGGATCAGGTGTTTACATTTTCAATTATTTATGTTTGTTCGGGGGGTTGTTTTGGCGGAGGTTGTTACTTACTAGTCTAGTTGTGTTTCAGTATTATTTTCATTTTGTTATTGTATTATTTATTATTATTTTTATTATTTTTTGATATACAATTAGAGACGAGTTTCAGTCATCATCATGGGAGATGTTTCATTGTTTTAAAATTGATATATTTAGATTCTTTGGAAGGAATAAAACAGACGATGAAATGCTCTCTTAGGTCAGATCAACAATTGATTATCCCTACAACTTTATGATTAATTTACACAGACCCACCTGCACCCACGAAGCCAACAGCAAACCAAAATGAAGTCACAGACAAGACCGTTACAATTAATTTAACACCCTTCGATAACGACACTCCCATCACGTAAGCAATACTTAACATAGTTATTCAGGTGTTATTGTTGTTATTGCTTGTTTTTGTTTTTGTTTTGTTTATTGTTTTTTCTTCTTCTTCTTTTTTCTTTTACATAATGAGATCTACAGTTTCCTCTAGGTATAATAAGCATACCGCTCATAATGTTTTGTAAACTTGTTTGACTAGTTGAACAATAATTCAAATTACAAAGTATGTGTTAGACCAAACCTTCCGATTAGGTTGGGATACTAAGTTGGTGTTATTCTTAAACAATAATGTGTGAGAGCAGGCTTAACCCTATCAGGACCGGGCTTTTTTGGGTTGTACGGGGACCGGGGAGGGGCACATACCCCCCTCTGTATTTTCCAAAGTGTTCGCCCGATTTTGATGAAACTTGCCACAAATGTTCATTTCACCGAGTTCTACATGATGACGTCACAAAATTTCAAAAAATCGTCACTAGAGGGCGTTTTTGACTTTTTTGCCCATTTTTGGTCAAAAATCGTGTTTTTGCCATAACTTCTGTATTTTTTGTACGAATGTTTTGCAACTTGGCAAACTTGTACATTTTAACAAGATAAATATAATTTGAACCTAATTTAGTCACTGGAGTTATCTTTAGGGGGCATAATAGTTCATTAATTTATCCCATTTTTGGGAAAAAATGGTTTTTTTTGCGGTTTTTTTTCACTTAACAATCAAAATGGCCGCCGCCAAGGGCCCAGGGAGTAATAATAAGGCTTGATTGACAAATCTGAACATTTTTCGGGTCTGAAAAGTGATAAATTAGCAGGTTGAAAATGTTCCATTGTTAAAAAACTTGATATAATTTGACCCCCTAATTTCAGGCTGAAAACACAAAATCCAAGATGGCCGCCAAAAAGAGCGGCCATTTTGAATTCCCAAAACCATTTCAGACTATCAGTTGACTCACCACTATCACTTTTCTGGCAACAAAACATAAAATAAGTGGAAACTATGTCCTAAAAGTTTTAAAAATCACTATAAAACAGTAAAATCGTGTGACCCAAGGTCAAACAAATGGTTGCCATGGCAACAGCTAACCCCCGGTATCAATGATTTTTTGCCAATATGATTTTAGATATATTTTAGGAAAAGTCAAAAAATTTCGCGGTGATCGGACTAAGCATTAAAAAGTTACGGGGAAAAAATGGTAGGGATTGTGCCCCCCCCCCCCCCCCCCCCCCGGTCCTGATAAGGTTAAATGAAATCATTACACCAAGCAATCTCTTTCGTTTTTAGAATAATGTTAACTTTATTGAAAGCAGATAAGTTTAATTTTCGCGCTATGAAAAACTAACATTTATTTGAGTACGAAATTTACTATCGAGTAGCTATAAAAAAAAAAGTTTTTTAAGTTTCGATCTTAAAATTCATACCAGTCACACTAATCCTTCAAAGCAATAGTTCCTTCTGAAACACTTTCAATGTCGAGCAGTTAGAGCATTTGAAGCACCCACAAGACAATCATCACCGATTGCTGCATTCTTTGGGGGGGGGGGGATTAAAATACACAGTTTTCCGTGTTGTTGTTGTTTTTGTTTTTTCTTCACTACAATGCGACTACCAAGTTTGATGAATTGTTCACAGATTCGTAGTTTCTAGAAACTATATAGAATGGAAAGGATATTTAAATACTTTTCATTTAAACGTCCGTTTTACAGATCTTACGTGATACACGTAAAGAGGGTGACATCCCAGACTAAGAGGGCAGCTTTAGAACCCATGCATTACGAGGACTCCAACGATGACTACATCGCAGCTGAAATCCAAAAGGATATGGTTCAAAACGCTTTCGTAGTTGGGAATGGTGAGACTTATGGCGGCTACTACAATGCACCACTGCAACCTGGAGTAAAGTATAGCATTAATGTTGGATCAGTCAGCAGAGGTAATGGGACGGTGAGTCAGACAAAACATACAAAATCAAACATGTGTCCTATCAAAGATAATCTGGCAATTGCTGTTATGATTATGCATTTTGCTGACTGCATATGCACATGACGGTGATCAACACAAAATTTATAACTAATTGAAAGTCAAGTAGCACTTTCAAGCAGTTTCAAGAATGACCCAAGTATAATTTATTTCACGAAAATGATGGATTTATGAGGAATATTAGACGTCTGATACCCACAGCTAAAAGGTGCATGCGGTCATGGAATGTTAGTGAGATAGTAGTAGCTTCTTGAAGGTAAGATTTCAATTCTGGAGCTCTGAAATTATTCCGGCCCAGAGATGGACCCTCAGGTCCAGGACGTCAGTGTATTATTAACACGAAAGTGAAAGCTTCCAGGGCTATCTCGTGTTCATTCTATTGCATTCTTACAAACACTTTTAAACTCTTCTTTGGTTTCACAGGATGTATTTGTGACGTATTCAGAGCCAGTAACCGGTAAGTCCTTGAACAAGACGTTCATTTAGTTGCTTTGTTTGATTCAACTTCAAATCATTTTTGGGCCGTGCTACTCATGTTATACCATATGACAATTGATAACATCTACACCAACCTTTAATGAAATGCCTGCCTGTGTGGGCACTTATCATGTTTTGCAGAAATATAGCTTGGTCCAAGACAAACTCAAAGACAAACTTACACGTTACCACATGGCTGTACCATGTTTGTGCAAAACACGGTACGTGCGCACACAGAAACACTGTTCCTTTACGAAACAACGTTTTTGA
This sequence comes from Marthasterias glacialis, assembly GCA_911728455.2. NCBI lineage: Eukaryota > Metazoa > Echinodermata > Asteroidea > Forcipulatida > Asteriidae > Marthasterias > Marthasterias glacialis. The sequence continues at coordinate 4,500,480 of OU452225.1, read as the reverse complement.
CTTGGTCTCCGGCTTAGGTTCCGTCAGTTATTTTGAAAATGTGCGCTTTCGGTATGGTGCTTTTCTCAGGCGAACGGAGCGTAAGCCGGAGCCCAAGCCTAAGCCGTCGTTTCGAAAAGGGCCTTAATTTGTATTTGTTTATTTTTTTTCACTCTGATGTGTTTATTTTATTTTTTATTATCAATATTATTTTTTTTTCTCTGCCATGACGTCTTCGGTCACACCTTGTTCAGCAACAACGCAGTCACCAGGCACTCCTGCGGGGACAATTGTTGGTGCTTTGGTAGCTGTTGTCATCATAATCACTATCCTCATTGTTGTCATCGTATTCTACCGAAGGTAACTTACTGTAAATTAATCGTATCAATGATAACATTTGTTTTGTTTTGTTATTATATATCCATATTTGTTTTAATTACATGTCATGTGGGGTCCCCAGTTTGAAGACATTATTTGTGATTCAATTTGCAGTGCTTTGCTATGGTAACAGTTCTCAAACTTTCAAAATACCAAATCAACAAAGGTTTTGCATTACTCAGTCGTTCATAGTCTAGATTCTAGACTTTGCACTTTGATAACAAATCATCCTACTCCGATATTTGATAAAAAATCATCCGACGCAAGAGGGCGCTATCTATGACTAACAATTCCGCGCACGATATCTGTCAACAGCAAGGTCTAGAGAATCTGGTAAAATCTCCCCCCGAAAAGGGGAAAACCACTGCACATGCGATACATCCAAATGATGGCGCGACCCATTTTCTGTTCACGCACGCGCATGAGCCACGATGAAGTTACACAATAGTCTGGTAGAAACTTATTCGCGGTTGGCCGAAAGTTAAGGCAGATGCATAGCAGCCAGCATGCGACCACACGCAAGTGCGGTTGTACCGTACCGTACGACGATATCGAACCAGCGCTGAGCACCGGAGTGCGGCACAGCTAGCTTGCTATACCGGCTCAGGGGAGCTCGCTAGCAATGTTTGGATCGAGCCTACTACTACTAGCTGGCCAGGATAGATCATCGATGATGATGCTCGTACCGTAAAACCATGGCAACCAGTAATCCGTACCCTTCCCGGCGGTACCGATGGTGTTTGATTTGCAACAAACAATAATTAGTAGCCAGCAAGAAATACTTTTGCATCAAACTGTCCAGCGTTAAAGTTAAACGTGACCCACATTTTTGCTGAGTTTAACCACTATCCTGGGGGAAACGCAAGATACAAGTACCAGCTCGCATTATGTTTGCCAGCAGTGTGACAACCAGATAAGCAAAGTGAGAAATTCAACAAGTTACAAGAACCAGATTAAGGAACAGTACCAGGACACCAAAAGGAAACATACAGTGCAGAAATTTCCTTCTTCCGCACCCAAGTTTGCAGGAGCTCACTTGAACTTGAAGAGAAGGGCTGCCCAATCACCAGGCACTCCATCCACTCGCAAGTAAGGCTCATTTGAACCCATCGTTTTGTTTTAACTTCAGCATGATTCACGATGACGACTTGACCTACAACAAGTAGCTAGCGTTGCTTTGTCAATCCTGACTGATCCAAATGCCTCCTTGATTGATCTTAATAACTAGTAATAATTGCAGGGGGCCACTAAAAATGCTGATATAACAATAAAACATTTTCCACCTGAACATAGGCCTAAGCCACCAAGCTTACACTATACACTCCATTGCACTTCTCGTGTACATATAGGCATATATGTACATGTACACGCGCATAGAAATACTAGGAAAAAATAAACTTCAGTAATGTGCAAAAGTGGGGTTGTTCATAGTTTTTTCCTCCAAAATTCCACCCCACAAACAGTGCAATGAAGTGTAATCCCCGTTGTTTGTGTACGATGTATGTATACACATACACACACGATGTACATGTACATACACATGCATCCATGGCCATGTGTGCATGAGTCTAGGGATTAGATCTCTTGCATATACTAATAGTATTTATATTAATGTTATAAATATTCAACAGGGCGTCAAGGAGACCACGCAACGCCTAAACATATCATGTTAAGTAGATGCGCACGCATGACATGACTAATAACAGATTCTCTAGACCTTGCTGTTGACAGATATCGTGCGCGGAATGGTTCGTCGGAATGGCCCTCTTGCGTCGGATGATTTTTTATCAAAATATCAAACTGCAAGGTCTAGAATCTAGACTATGTCGTTCATAATGTTGTGTTTGATTGATCATAATACAAAATGTTTGGTTCTTATTTTAAATCATATTAACGCTATACGGAAGATGTGCAAACCATTCACATGGGAAACTCTGTTTAACATTACTAATTCTTTTTTTAAAATAAAGAAGTGGACAAGACTGATTTTGCTCTAAATTTTGGTTCATCTTCATGTATTTAAAACTACTAACACTCTTTCGAGCTGACACTTTTGTTTTACCGAACATTTCGTTGATTTGATCGTTTATGACTTGTTAGGACCCATGTTAAACTTTTAAATTGTGAAAGTGTGTTAATGTTACTGACATTGATCAGTTTGTCGTGTTCTTTGTGTATTGCTGCAATCTGACGGTCTAATTTAAGGCTTTTTAAGGTATACATTTTAAACTTGAATTTTCCCCAATATTTTAGGAGGAAGCAAAATAACCCGCCAGGAAAACCGATTGAACTTGTCGACGTAATGAGATCTAATGATAATGCTGCATCAGGTACTTGTGGGGAATGGGGGAATAAGTGCAATGTCTTTGCTTTTAGTAAAAAACAATTCCAAACAGTTATACTTATGCGTTAACCACAGCTAAACAATTCAACCCAATTGGGGTTAAATCACCTTTAATCTAATCGGTAAATATCAACGATGTACATGTTCAATTGTGCGCCCCTATTCATGTTCAGGATTCCCATATTGAACGATCCCGCTATACGGAGCCCCTAAAGGGACAGGTAAAGAAAAAAAAAAAAATGTGAAACAAACTGAAAATCAGTATTTCCTTCACCCTAACTGTTAGTTCGTTTTCCTGAAAAAAAAAAAAAATAAATCGCTCCCTTAAATTAATAATTTTGAGCAATAGATTTACCTGGTCAGTCTGCTGTTGCCTAGTGTTTCCAAAAGTCTCCCATTTGAAGTTATCACAATTTACTTCTAACCTGTTTTGCCCTTATTAATTGAATATACATATACTTTTGGTTATTTACTTTGTAGTGAACGAAGAATCTCCATCAGTGTGTCTTGGATCTGCCGCAGTAGACATTCCTACGCCATCTAGTTCACCATCTTCGACTCGCAAGCCCAAAGTACAACTACCATTTAAAAATCCACCACCGATTCGTGTTGAGAAGCTCGAGGAGTATATTCAGATGAAGAAATCGGCAGCCGCTGATAAAGGATTTGATGCCGATTACAAGGTAGATTTAAATTGAATTATGAAAAACACTATGAAGAATGGGATTTATTTTTGCTCTCAACAATTAAATTGTTTAGAGTTAAAATATATAGGATTGGTGCAGTGTTTTAACTCTGCAGTGATTCATTATATACACGAAGAAAAACAGCTGTGACAACTGATGGGGCTCAAGCCGTCTTCCGAGTTAGGAGAAAATAGTGAGGAAAAAAATGCACTATTTTCGACATGTAAACGTGTTACAACGGAAATCAAATCCAGGCCGTTCAAATTCTGCTTTGACAGTATTTCAGACATAAACATTTCTATGGAAAATTGCTGCTGGTATGAACTTCATAATCAGTAAGCTTTCAGACTGATACCATCGCAAACAATTATTTGATGATTTATTTCCCTTTCTGTATGCTACAACGGAAATCAAATCCAGGCCGTTCAAATTCTGCTTTGACAGTATTTCAGACATAAACATTTCTATGGAAAATTGCTGCTGGTATGAATTTCATAATCAGTAAGCTTTCAGACTGATACCATCGCAAACAATTATTTGATGATTTATTTCCCTGTCTGTATGCTACCTTTTAACACTGTCTGCCCAACTGGTTTTATTTATTTATTTATTTGTATTGTTCGTACTGATAACACCCGCAGGCACCCCGGGTATGGTTTAAACGACCACCCATATTCTGAAACATTCTAAAACAGACGTCTTAAATCCCACACCCTCAGCAAACACATTATTCAACACTGTCTACTAAATGATTTGTGTTTACTCGTACTGTAGGCACCTCATTGAATCAGCAGAGGTATTGAATTCAAAATGTCGGTGTTGGCCCGAAGGATCAATTGTCTTTATCCCTAATGTAATAACTACTTGAAACAATTCAGAAACGTTTTTAAAAACATTCACTTGCTTTTCCACAAAAATCAAGCCGTGATGCCAGGGATTCCTTTACCCCGCATGACACGGCAAGCTTTGCTTTTCTATTACGTCAGTGGATCTCAAAACTATTCAGTTTTATCACCTGCTACAAATATTTACATTAGTTAAACAAATGTTTCAGGCACTAATAGGCTGAACAATCTAGGGAGGTATTAGGGTTAAATTCAAAAGGTGGTGTGTTCTTTCAAGAAACACAACGTAGTTTTTGTAAATTATGTTATCATCAAATGCTAGTTATAAGACAAATCAACATATTGACAGAAACTTATTTTTTTATATACACGACAAAAAGACTCGTCATTGAAGTTTGGTTTGGTTTTTCTTGTTATTTTTTTGTTTTCTACTTCCCGTATTTTTTCTTTCTTTTTTTTCGTTAAATGTATAGACTCTTCCCGACGGTCAGTTACATCCGTGGACTGTGGCAAGAAAGCCAGAAAACAAGGCCAAGAACCGTTATGCGAACGTCATTGCTTGTACGGAGTGTTTGTTCTTATTTCTCAGTCTGTCGTGATGAGTTGTTGTTACTGTCAGTTAATCTTGTTTGTTGTCTTCCTTTTTCTTCCTGAAATCAAATCCGTTTAAATGAAAAGTTTCTTAAGATATTGTGGTTAAAGATACTAAATGATACTCTTAAAGGAATAATTTGTAGGGTTTCCATTCAAGTTTAAGCTTCATTTTTTTTTTGAAAAATCCAATATTTTACTTAAAATGCAATCCGTTTTGTAAAATTGAATGTTGAAAAACAATGCGAAGTTTCGATTGCAATTGTTTATTTATTCACAAAAAAAACATTGGTTTGGTAAACACATAATTGGAAGGAGACATTAAAATTACAATCTTAAAATCAGATCAAAATTTGCTAAAAATTCGATCAACAGGGACCAATTGAATGTATTTACTTTGTATTCACAGATGACCACTGCCGTGTTGTGCTGGAGCCGTTGGAAAATGATCCTCACTCCGATTACATCAACGCATGCTACATTGATGTAAGATCGCTGAATTTATGTTGATAGCTTAATATTATTTTAAAACATTACACAAAAGAAATCGTTTAGGTAACCAAGGCTCACAGACAGAGAACTGAAACCATATGGTTTACCTTAATTGGATGAGTTGTTGTTTTGAAAAACAAGGTTTAGCTTTTTGTCGGATTGTGTTTTACGAAGGAAGATAAATACAAAAATAATTTTATGCAAAAAACATTATTGTATTTTACAGGGATACAAGGCAAAGGACAAATACATAGCAAGTCAAGGTAATCTAGTTTGTAATTAACTATTATTATTAATGTCCATTGTCTGAAGGATCAAGCTGCAAATATTGATTATAAACTAATGGATTGGCAATTATCGAAAACAATATTGGTAAGCTTTAATGCCCCAAAATCCAAATAGGCACATACATGGACGTGCACAAAATGCGTTAAAGTATAAACAGGATCACGTGATATGATGAATTTTTCACAAACTCGTCGGATGGTATGTTTGTGGTTAACTAGCAAATGAAAATGAAGTTAATCTTCGAAAAAAAGAAGAAGAAGACAAATGTAAAATACCTTTAACCCTATCAGGACCGGGGGCCACAATGTGCACCCGTACCAATGTTTTTCTCTAACTTTTTAACGCAAAGTTCGATCACCGCAAAATGTTTTAACTTTTCCCAAATTATATCTAGGATCATATTGGCAAAAAAAAAAGAGGTTAGCTGTTGCCATGCCTACCATTTTTTTTTCTTGAGTCACGCAATTTTACTGTTTTTTAGTGGTTTGTTTATGTGTCAAAGAACCGATTTCCAGACTTCGTACCACGTGAGCAAAAGTGGTTTGTTTGAGCATAATTTCCACTTATTTTGTATTTCTTTGCCAGAAAAGTGATAGTGCTGAGTCACGTGACAGTCTGAACTGGTTCTGGGAATTCAAAATGGCCGCCATGTTTGGCGGCCGTCTTGGATTTTGTGTTTTAGCCTGTAATTAAGGGGTCAAATTATATCACGTTTTGTTAAAATTGAAATATTTTCAACATGCTAATTTCTTACTTTTCAGACCCAACAAATATTTAGATTTGTCAACAAAGTCTTATATATATCTCTGGGCCCTTGGCGGCGGCCATTTTGATTTTTAAGTGAAAAAAAAAAAATTAAAAGAAAACAAATCTCTCAAAAATGAGATTATTAATGGATTATAATGCATACAAAGGTGACTCCAGTAACTAAATTAGGTTCGAACTTTATTGACCTTGTAAAAAGGTACAAGTTTGCCAAGTTTCAAACATTCAGACGCAAAATACAGCACTTAAGAGAAAAAAAATGATTTTTTTTACCCCAAACAGGCAAACGATAGGGAAAAAAAAACAAAAACAAAACGCCCTCTGTAGACGACTTTGTTATCTTTTTGTAACGTCATCATGTAGAACCCGGTGAAATGAACATTGTTGGCAAGTTTAATCAAAATCGGATTAAAACTTTGGAAATTAAGGAAAATGACACAATGTGCCCCCCCCCCCCCCCGGCCCGCCCCCGGCCCCGTACACAAAAAAGCCCGGTCCTGGTATGGTTAATCAATGGTCGCTCATTTCACCTTTATTCAGGACCTAACAAAGAATCCATCAAAGACATTTGGCGAATGATTTGGCAGCAGAATGTGGATAAAATCGTCATGCTGACAAACCCGGTGGAGGAAGGAAAGGTAACTATAACTGCATTAATAATTTAACAGTCTGACGAATCAGTACTGGTATGTTTTATGCATTGACGTAGTGCATGTACACCAAAGCAACGTGTTTAGGTCACAGGAATACTACTCATTACGTATACTTTTTTCTTTTTCCTTATCACAGTTCACAAAAAGGTACGTGTGGGACTTGTTCAAGCTAAAACTGGGGAAAAGTCACAAATGATGGTCACGTAGGATCTCATGATTATTGTGTATCAATTATTGAGGTCAATTTTATGGGTACCGAACTTCTCAAATCTTTAACTCAAGAAAAAAAAGTTTTGAGGTTAGTTTACGGAGCATGGTTTACAGATGATAACATGTTTTTATTTTATTGTTTTCCTTTTTTGACATGCATTTCGGTTGTTAAATTAGATGAAGTGTCTACAGTACTGGGCAGATAAGGGATCATCCACCTACAATGGCATTACAGTAACAACCGACGAAGAAGACATTCATCTTGATTACACAGTCCGTCTATTCAACATACACGAGGTAGGTTATTGCTGCAAGCTATAGCTCGTGGTTGTTGTTGCTGTTGTTGTTTTTTTTTTATTTCTATTTAATAATATTGTAACTTATTATCTTTTTGATAAACCCGATTTTCTTATGGTTTGCGTAAATTGTATTAGTTTGTTCTCAATGAGTCGGTGTCACTGTTGATATCTACGAACAGATTTAATTAATTTAAACCTTATTTCAAACAACTCCAACGCAAACGTTAAAAAATATGAATGGTTGTCTTTATGTAGGTCATGAATGAAAACAATAATCGTCTGGTGAAACAGTTTCATTACAATACATGGCCCGATATGAAGCCACCTGAGTGCCCGACGCCTCTGCTCAACTTCCTGCGTGTGGTCAACGCTTATCCAAACAAAGGGCGCACCATGATACACTGCAGGTACGTCAGCAGATTTTTATTGATTGGTAGTCTCGGCCACCCGCCGAAAAAACACCTTTGATTTCGTAAATATTTTTATTATTGGGACAGTGATGACCTATAACATAGGACATAAGTCACCATGGCGTCCTGCATTTCTCAATCGGTTATTTTGTTTTACCTGGTGTGTGTTTTGCTACAAACACATTTCTAGTTTTTATTGGTATAATAATTGACCATTGGGGTGAATTGGAGTGCCAGTCAAGACTTAGACTTGTGTTACTTACGATCTGTGTGCGGCCCGCAAGTTGTTTTCACAAAGTGCATACCGCCCTGTGTCAATGACCCTTAGCACAAGGGTCAATCAATTACAGTACGAAGACAGGTGGCTGCTGTCTTTCAACACTCCTTACTCTGCAGTGGTTAGGGTCTGGCCAATGAAAGTCTACAGGCCTGTGGGGGTATACCAGGGGTGAGGATTACATGGAATCTTGGCTTTTTTGGCCCATTGAAAAAATTATAACCATATTTGGTGGTACCTGCTGAATTTTATCATGTTGTGGCTAACACAAGGGTAGATGATTACAACCGAAATTAAATGAAGGGTCTTCAAATGATAATTTATCGACTTACAGTATTACGGACAGAAATATTTCTATGGAAGATCGGTACTGGTATGAACTTCATAATCAGGCTGAAACCAATAAAAACAGTTTGGGATGAATACTAATCCTGTGTTCTACCTGTAATCAGTGCCGGTGTTGGCCGTACTGGGACCTACATCACTCTGGATGCCATGTTAGAGCAAATGAAGCAAGAGGGACAGGTTGATGTTCTTGGCTTCATAAACAAGATGCGACACCGACGTATCAAGACAGTGCAAACTGTGGTAAGTTGAAGGCTCAATCATCGAGAATTGTTAGCTTAATTAGGTTTGTTTGTTTGTTTTTTTTTTTTTTTTTTTTTTTTTTTTTTTTTTTTTTCTTGTCACAAGAAAGTAACTTTATGTAGAAACAGTACATTTCCTGTTTGTGCATGTTCTTAAAATAGCTTGAAATATAAGGATCGACCTCGAATCGTTCTAAAGTACATTATATTTTAGTGGCAATACTGCCTTGGAAAATGTAACAAGAAATATTACAGAAACCGCTTACCAACAATGTACATGCCAAATTTTCGGACGATTGGGGGCACGAACGCCTTGAATGTCCTGTGGCGCCAGCGTACGCAGCTGGTAGGTGATTCGCTGCTCCAGCGTCTTGCGTCGGTCGTCGTGGAAATCAGGACGCACATGGTCATGTCGTTATTGGAATGGAAATTTTTTAGTCTGAAAACAAATGACGGGATTTATAATAATCAGTAGCACATGTTTTCAGACTACAAACTGACTGATTGCATAGTTTATACTAAAACTGATCCTCGTTGAGGTATCGTTGTTGTTGTTGTTGTTGTTGCTGTTTTTTGTTATGTTTTTTTTCCCGAATACGCCATCGAAATAGGTATGTATACAAACGTGCAAATATATCCCATCAAGACTAGCAAAAACAACTTATTTGGCTGATAGGTATCGCACCCATAAATGCAACATTTTTCATATTGTTTGGTTTTGGGTTGTTTTTACTGCTGTTCACACAAGTCCTAAATAATACGTTTTTATTAGCTTAAATTTTTAATGAATTTTCTTGATTTCAGGAGCAATACAAGTTCCTCTATGACGCAATCCTTGAGGGTTATCTAACTGAAGACACCACATACAACATCACAGAATATCGTCGGCGAGTAGCTGCCCTGAAACCAATGGGAATAGAAAGACAGTTCGAGGTAAAGCTGTTGGTGTTAAACACGAGACATTTTGCGTACATACAACCCTCAGCCTCGTCTGAGAATATCAAACTAACTTCATTTCATCCGATATAGAAGCCTTGCTTCATGTGCACTCAAGATTTTAAATGATCTCCCCAGTACATACACTTGACATTTTACAGATCTTCAAAAGCCAGCTTAAGACTCATGATCTCGTCTTATCTGCTTGCATTAGGTCCACTGTGACAGTGATACGAAGCACGAAATCCTTTAGAAAGGGGGTCACGGGGTCCCCCGAAGGGCCCGGAAAACAATTGATTGGCGATGCTCTTTGGTGCAATCTGAGATGATTTCCGGATATTTTCCCCTTTATTTAAGCAATATTTTTGGAGGAGTAAAATTCAAATTCTATTGGATTGGTTTACTCTTACTTTTTGTATCTGACTCTGTCCTCCCTCCCCTCCCTCCCCACCTCTTCTTTCTCTTTTTTCATTTTAATTACGGTGTTAGGGAGGGGATACAGCCCCCTTAGCCCAGCCCCCCCCCCCACACACACACACCTGGATCCGCCAATGTCAAGTTTCTCTCTCCCTCGCAAAGCGCCTCGGGATAGATAACTAGGGTGATGGTGCTCAACAAATGCACGACTGGTTGATAATTGATTGATTACTTGTTTTCTTCATTACCGTACGAAATAATTATGTTTTTTTGCAGTTAATCAAATGCTTGTTAAATGAGTGTCAGTAAAACGTTGTAATATGCATAGTGTATCTTTTTACATGATTTAACGTGTTTTGGGTTTTGTTTTTTTTGGTTTTTTTCATTAGGTTTTGGGCAAGCTGTGTGGCAAAAAGTTCAACAAAAAAAGCAAGTCTGGAAAACTTCCGGAGAATGTGTCAAAGAACCGATTTCCAGACTTCGTACCACGTGAGCAAAATTATCCTAATCACTTTCTTATCAGACTAACTAAATATCCGTATCATCGCTGATGTTGTATGAAAGAACAACCGAATTCTTGTAAGAACCAAATTATTTTGAAAAGACTTATGTTCGTAGTTATTACTGTATCAGGCTAATCAATGTTTTGATAATCGGAGAGGTTTTCATATACTGTACTCTCTAATGTGAAAAAATAAAAATATCACTCTCTCGCCCAAGTGGTATCGGTTAAATTTACCTTTTTTAGTGAAATTATCAGAGCGAACTTTGCTATGATTAAGTTAAAAATGAACCGTTTTTCACTATAAAAGGACTTGTCCGCCTAATGGGTCTTTGCAAGAGTGGTATGGCGGACAAGACGAGTGGTTTTTCACTCTCTTGTCCGACCTGAATGCAGCCCAACCCTGCACATATATGAAGCCAGGTCTTTTAGTACATCAATATTCCACTGTGTTACCATATCACCCAATAACACATTACGCAATATAAACAAACCTATCATTTAACCTCATACAGCTGACCGATCAAGGCCATTCCTGACGACAATCACAAGTAATGAGGATACCAATTACATCAACGGGACATATTTGCCGGTTGGTACTTTGTTCGTATACGGTTTGTTCCTAATAGTTGCAAGTAATACTTACTGATCTTGGGAAACTGCTCCTACCCAAAATAAGTTGAAAATTGGGCACTGAAAATGTTCATGTATTGTAAATGCTCTCCTACTTAGAAGTCATACGTTGTACTGATGAAAATGTATGTTGACAGGGCATGTACGGCTAACACAGATTTGTAAAGATCTTAAACATAATTACAAGAACTCAAAAATAATGATATCAATCTGATAATGTATAATGTTTTTGTTTTACCCTAGTTACCATTATGACTATTTAGGTGATATTGTTGTGACTATGGCTGTTGTAAGAGACACAGGGATTCACCGTTAGAGACCAAATCATTACTATGGTTCGTTTGGGCCTATTTTGTGGTTTGGCGTTGGTTTTAAGCATTGACCTGCATTTGTTGTATACACTCTAATGTGCTACACAAATAAATAGAAACATATATATATAATTATATATATATATATATATATTTCCACTCAGGGCTACCGCAAAAAGAACATGTTCATTGCAACGCAGATGCCCATGCCAAACACCAAAGCGGATATTTGGCGTCTGGCGTATGACCACAAGTCAACTTGTATCGTAATGCTCAACCAGTATGATGAAGACGATGAGGTAAAGTGATATTTATGGAATAATATGGAACCTTGTCTTTGTTTTGTTATCATACATGTTGTTGTTTTGTTTTGTTCTTGTATGAAGAGGGGTCTCCACTCGACAAGCTAAACTTTGTTGACACCTCCATTCCTACACTTTCTATGAGAAAGTTATTAAAAATATAATGTATTATATATTATATTAGTTACTCAAGTTTTGGTGTAGGCTTTGTGTGTGATGGAGAAAAAAAAAAGAAAAAAAAGAAAGAAAAAAAAGAAGATGAAGAAAAACCTGTTGTTAAATTTTGCTTGCCCTATACCGATGGATAAGCACTGTATACTTGGTGAAGCTCAAACACAGAACCCCGCAATATAGTGCGGGCGTTTTAATGTTTTGCTCAATTTCTCCGCCACCAACTTAATGTGCGCTTCTCAGCATATGTTAACAGTTGACGTCTGTTAGATGGAGTTGATATGACATGGAGTGTAAAGGTTTACCTAATGTTTCCATAGTTCGGCTCCACTTAGGCGCAGGCCCCTAAGTTTTCGTCTTTTTGCCAACAAATTGTGAGGCCTGACTACCGAGTGAGGCACACCAACAACAAATCTATCAGAATACTTAAACAGCACTTGGAACCAGACCTTCTTGCGCATTACAGTCCGTTGCAACTAGGTTGGCAGGTTGGCCCCTCTTCGGACACCCACAGCCAGGAGGCCTGTGATTGACGACGGACGTGTCCATTGTGTGTCCGTCCGGGCCCAGAGCCGGGGGCTAGGCTGGCCGGCTCAAGGAGCGGAGCAGGCTTCGGTTCAGCCAGCCTAGCTCCACAAACTCATTGCAAGGCTTGCGGCTTGGCTAAAATGGAATTAAAAAGTGTATTTATGAACTACAATTTACTTCTTTGAACATCAAAAACAGCTAGTGATCGTAATAGTAATTGCTGAGCCGTAGCTCACCCAGCAGCGACTCGAAAGACGACCAGCGGAACACGCTCCGCCATTTTGTGGAGTCAAAACCTTGGTCCTACAAAATGGCGGACCGCTTTTGGTCACAAAGTAAAAAAAAAAAAACGCACAAATTGAAGGCATATTCATGTGAAACTTTATATTCTACTGTAAAAACAATCTTTCCAACCAATGTATATTGCTTTGTATAGCCCAAACCACCCAATCAAAAGCAATGTGTCCCTTCAACTGTGTGTACTTCCAATCTTTATGCAGACCATGTGCCGGTACTGGCCAGAGGCAGGACCTGTGAAATATGGGAACCTAGTCGTTGAGCTGCTAGAGACCGTTGAATACGATGGAGTAATTGGTAACTCGTTCAGCCTGAGGAAGAACAACTCACAGGTAAAGTAATTCCAAATAAAAGTCAAGCTATTAGAAATTTGTTTTGTTAACAATGCTTACTTTGATTGCATAAATATCATTGTTGTTCCACCTGATGTGTTGGCTGTGAACGACTCCGATTTTGTTATTTTTTTTCACAAACCTGTATGGGTGCAATGAACAAACACAACATTTTAGATTCCTACTCCTTATCGTTGTTGAGATATGGACCCCTGGGAAAAATAAGTCCCGCCCCTTAAAATTGATTTTTTTTTTTGTGTGTTTGTTGGCAATTTTGGAGGCCTTTATCTCCAAATTACAACAAGATATGTTCCTACCAATTGGTACACAGGTTGACTGGCATCCAACCAACTAGAATCTGCCGTCAAAACTAGTACACAAAATATTTCTATCAAGGTATAGGTCTTTAGAAACCTACACTTAATAATAATAATAACAGAGAATTTGTAAGGCGCACAGTATCTGGAGACCCATTCAAAGGCGCTGGTCAAAGGAAACACTAAACTGTAGTACTGAAAGCGAGATTGAACAAATATGTCTTGAGAGAGCTCTTGAATGAGGAAAGGTTCTTTGAGTTCCTCAACTCGTCTGGCAAGGAATTCCAGAGACGTGGTGCACAGCTGGAAAAGGCCCGGTCTCCGTACGATGTCAGACGAGTGTGTGGAACAGAAAGTACCAGTGATGAGGATGATCTGAGGCCAGGTCGCAGGGTCCGGATTTGCAAGAGGTCCTGTATGTATGATGGAGCTAGACCATGAATGGCTTTGTAAGATAGGAGTAGGATTTTGAATTGTATTCGATATTCAACAGGAAGCCAGTGGAGAGTGTGTAGTATAGGTGTTATGTGGTCAGAAGATCTTGTCTTAGTCAGTAAGCGAGCAGAAGCGTTTTGTACTGATTGAAGTCGTTTTAGTGTGTGTTTTGGTAATCCAAATAGTAAGCTATTGCAGAAATCTAATCTAGATGAAATGAATGCATGGATGAGTTGTTCAGCGGTTGATTGTGAAAGTGATGCTCTGACTCCAGCTAAGCGACGAAGATGATAATAAGCAGACTGACACACAGATGTAACCTGTCGGTCAAGATTCATTGACTGGTCAAAGATGACGCCAAGATTACATGCCTCGGAGCAGGAGGCAACTTGTGTATCAGCTATGTGTATGTTTGATATAGAAATTCTTTTTCTGAGATGCGGTGAACAGATGACAAGAAATTGAGTTTTGCTAGCGTTGAATTTGAGTAAGTTGGCAGTCATCCAACTGCGGAAGTTACCTAAGCAATTCTCTAGAATGTGTTGTGTATTCGTGTCATTGTCAGGTATACTGGGAGAAAATGTAGCGTAGATCTGCATGTCATCCGCGTAGAAGTGGGGTTGTAGGCCGTGATTTCGGGCAATGTTACCAAGAGGAGAGATGTACAGAGTGAAAAGCAGAGGCCCTAGAACAGAGCCCTGTGGTACCCCATGGCTGAGTTTAGTTTCTTTAGATAAGTCACCCGATAGATTTACTGCCTGAGAACGATTGTTTAAGTAAGATTTAAACCAGTCAAGAGCAACACCTTGTACTCCGAATTGATGCTGTAATCTATGCAGTAGGATGTTATGATCAATGGTGTCGAAGGCCGCTGAGAGATCAAGTAGTACCAGGAGAACAGCCCTCTTGTTGTCTACAGCCAGCATGATGTCGTTATGGACCTTGACAAGCGCTGTTTCCACACTGTGGAAACGTGTATATGCCGACTGTAGATCGTCACGTAGACAATGCTGAGTGAGATGGGCGTTCAACCTGGTAGCAACCGTCTTCTCAGCAACCTTCGACAAAAATGGCAAGTTAGATATTGGGCGGTAATTCCTGAGGTTATTAGAGTCAAGAGATTGTTTCTTTATTACAGGAGTGATGAGAGCCTTCTTGAAGTTGTCAGAGAAATGTCCGGTGATGAGGGATTTGTTGATTAATTCAGTTATAGGCCCAATCAATATATCGATATGTTGCTTCACCATGGATGTTGGGATGGGGTCTAGTGAACATGTTTTCGTGGGGGAATTCTTGATGATCCTCATTATCTCCATCTCTGAAGCAGGTGCTAGTGTTGTAAGAGGGAGACGATGGGGCACACAATGAAATTCGACATCTGCTTGAGTGGGGTCATTGCTGGGTTCAGATTGGCTAGATATGTCATCTCTGTTTTTTGCAATCTTGTTAACAAAGAAATCAGAGAATTTGTTAACCATAGAGGAGGTGTCTGATAATAATGACGATGATGGTAGGACAGGTGTTGCTTTCCTATGTAGGAGGTGATTGATAACTTGGTAGAGCGCTTTTTGGTCACCATCACAGTTGCAAATTTTGTCAGAATAATAGGCGGTCTTGTAGCTATCAAATTTTATTAGCAAACGGAACAACTTTATACTGGTGAGGATATTATGCCTCAGTGTACTATTGACCGGTTAATATGTACTTGCATTTAATTGTTGTCTTTTAGTCTGAAGCCGCACGGACTGTTTGCCAGTTTCAATACTTGGAATGGCCATCTGATCAAGATGTCCCGATCTCTTTCAAGGGCCTGCTGAAGCTCATCGAACTCACCAAGCAGTGGCATAAAGACGACGAGGGCCCCATCGTGGTCCACTGCAAGTATGTACTGTTTACGTGTCTCCTGAAATTGGATTTCCGTATTTTGAAATAGACCGTATTTTTGACCGCATGAGGGCATTTTTAACCCTATCAGGACCGGGGGGGGGGGCACAATGTGCCCCCCCTACCAAACTTTTTCCTGTAACTTTTAAACGCTACATTTGATCGCCACCAAATTTTCTGACTTTACTTGGAAATTATCTAGGGTCATTTTGTCAAAATACGATCGTTATTGGAGGTCAGTGGTTGCCATGGCAACCGTTTGTTTGAACCCATATTACTCGTTTTTTGTGATTACGGGGCATTTTTTAGCAAAATGTTATGTTTTTAAGTATTTTTAGTGGCCAACAGTGATACCAAAATGTCACATGATAGTTTGAGATGCATTGTGGGAATCCAAAGTGGCCGCCATTTTGGCGGCCATCTTGGATTTTGTATTTTTAGCTGTTTTTTAGGGGTTCGAACTTTGCAAAATTTTGTATCTATGGAATATTTTCAACATTATAATTTTGAACTTTTGAGGTCTAGAAATACTATAGAGTTGTTAGATAGGCCTCATAAATGCACACTCGGACCCTAAAATGACTGTTTACATCGATTTTTAAGTGGAAAAATGTAAAAACGTGATTTTTTCCCAAAAATTACATAAAACAGCTTGTTTAGCGCCCTCAACGGTAACTCTGGTAAAGAAAAAGGTGTTTATGTTCTTGAGGATGTCAAGAAAGACAAATTTGCAAAGTTTTACAGAATTCTGGCAAAAAATATGGAAATTATGGGAAAAATACGATTTTTGACCAAAAATGGGCAAAAAAACTACAAAAACTACTTTTAATGCAATTTTTTTGAATTTTTTTTTGCACCATCATGTAGAACTTGGTGAAATACACATTTGTGGCAAGTTTCATAAAAATCGGCCCAAGACTTTGGAAAATACGGAGGGGGGGCACAATGAGCCCCCCCCCCCCCCCCGGTCCCCGTAAGTCCAAAAAAAGCCCGGTCCTGATAGGGTTAAGGGCTCATGTCCTTGCATCACATTACGAGACTTGGGATATATAGGTGGCATCAGACTTACCAGGTAAATTGCCATTGTTTTGTAGGTATAAGCGTACTCACGTTTCCGATATACCTGGTAGGTCTGCTGCCATCTAGCGCCATCAAAAGTTTCTCATTACAGCTTTATATATTTTGACTGCCTAATGTGTCCATGGCCAACTAAATAATATAACAAAGAAAACATAAGTTTGTTTACTTGTTTTGCAACAAGTTACTTTAGTTCACACACGCCCTCACGCGGTCAAAAAGACTGCGAATAACAATTTTCTTTATACCTTTACTTAAGTTTCAACACAATCTAACGAAAACGAGCTTTGAAGGATATACGGGTACCTTTATGTGAAGATAATATAATCACTTACACCGTCACTCTGTAAACAAGAAACCTAGCGACAACACCAACTTATTAGTGGGTGGGGCCGTTGCCATGTAATCGAAATCCATGTAGGTTATCATTATATATATATATATATATCATTATATATTAGGTCAACTAAGTAAGTTACTGTCTATCTCTTTACTTACTAGTGATGGACTGGGTCGGACTGGCACCTTCTGTGCCTTGATGACACTCCTGGAAAAGTTCAAGGAAGAAAGGGTTGTGAATGTACTCCAAGAGGCCATTACTCTTCGTATGATCAACAAAAACATGATGTACTCTTTGGTAAGTTCCTGACAGCTACTGACGCTAGACTGAAATATTTTAAACCTTTCAACACCAGTGCCAAATTGCACAAAACCAGAAAGCAGACGTTTTCTGCTTACGGAGCGATCTTTAGCTTAGTTTTATTTTATCAACAACGCTAACCGTTGGCAGAAGGCTAGCTGATTAAGCTTGCCGGTATTTTTTTTTTCTTGAGCTGATGAGTGATACAACAATGTAAATTCACTGTTAAATATTCTTGATTGCTTATAATAAAGAGGTAAAGGGTTGATACCTTACTGGTTTCTAGAAGAGATCTTGATTCCCATCATTGGGTTTTAAAAAGGCGGCTTTTAAAAATGTCACAAAAAAAGTGATCACGTCTTGGGAAACAGAACGGATCAGTGTTGGGACAGTTTACTTGCACAGGATGTATCTCAAGTGGCAAAATTTACAATGACAATGGCAAACTTGTGGGATACTAGATGGCAGCAGACTGTTACTGTTGATATTTGATGTTTTGGGAATTGGTCTCACTCTCCGAATTACGTAGAGTCTTAATATCTCTGCTGCCACCTGGCGTTCCAAAATCTCCCATTGGTAGTTGGTACTCGTATCAAGCAATTAAAACGTAAGTTCCAATGAGCTTTTGTACAAAGCATCCTACTTTCACGACCGCAGTCATCAATTCGATGAGACCTAAGTCACTATTTTTGTATCAATATGCTTTTTATCTCAATCTTTTTTGTTTATATTTATTCAATTATATACAAACATGGACAAAAGCAATGTTAAGAGTTGTGTGGCATTAAACAAAACAAGGTTTAAGTGACGTACTTATACTACATTATCACAATGATTTTAACACATTGGGACAGCATAAAACTTTTTTTTATAAGATATTTTTTTGCAGAAAAGTTATGTTTTAAATTAATTAATTGTAAATACCTACTAAAATTATTATTAACACTCGGGTGAATTAGAAAAATTACTTGCATGTTTGTGTTGCATGTGACAGGAACATTATGAAATGTGCTACGATGTTATCCTAGCCTACATGAACAACTCGTCAGAAAACACCATCTACGAGAACCTGAATGGTTGATTCCTTTACTCCGACACAAGAGGACGCGCCCAACGCCACAGAGCAAAAGAGCCTAAGACATTTCCCTTGATGGTAAATCTTTATAAGGTAGAGGTGACACAAAAGAATTGCTCTCGTCACAACTTTCCACCCTAAACTGCCCAAGTTTGTATCTATCCGCAAAGACATGATGGATATCCTTCACTCCTCAAACAGGTCACGTTCAGCAATCCCTGAACGCCCAACGGTCTCTCCTTCGTCGCCCCAAAACATGGGTGACACATGGGCCACCCCCCCCCCCCCCCCAGGTACAGGCCAAGCTCCCCTCACACGCTATATTTGTACATCAAACCTGCACTGGAAGTGAAGAGTCACAGCACTGGCTTCACTTACAAGGTTGAGACCAACTCACAAAGATGCGGAACTAGGCTAACTGTGATTGAGGCTTGCAACGGTGACGACCCACACCGAAAACTATAATTCACAATGGATTCACGTACAGTCGAGCCATTATGTTGGACTGTACAGAAACACAGGTTTCAAATATTTTCCCAATTTCCCTTGTTTTTAACCGCACGCTTAAATCATCTTATAAAGTTACTTGGCTATGATCTCTTCCTTCTTATGTACACTTTATGCAGATCTAGGTTCTCCGTAATTTTGCATCAGTATGATTAAACTTGCCAAATCTGTCATCATTGACCAATCTCACTTTTATTGTTTAATCTATACAACAATGATTTCATTGTGTCTCCAATTACCTCGATATTTTGTGTGTTGTCCCTTTGCTAGCTTAACTATTCTCTATGAGTAATTAACGGTGTCATTTTACTGTCCACATTATCCACGTTGCGGCTTGCTCAATTGATTTGTTCAGTAATCCCCCTTTTGTACTGTCGAGCATCGGTCATTCCCTTGTCCAAACGGTTTAACTGCTGCTGATTGGTCTGGTGATGCCCCTTTGTCAGTAATGTATTTATATAATTTGATTGGCTATCATTTTCGCTCTTATTTCTGCATTCTTTCCAATAATTCCATACACCATTTTTTTCTGTAAATTGATTTTTTTTTATATATTATGTATGTGCATGTTGGTGGCTCTGACGAAGATCCAGTTTGGCCATCATTTCCACTAGTTTTCCAAAATACCAGTAATGAGTTGAAATTAACATTTTTGATTTGTTCACTGTATAATTTTGTAACTTCGTTATTTTCTCTGTTGTTGCTTGGTATGTGTTTGTATTGTTTTGTTTTGTTTTGTTTGTTTGTGATACGTCTTTAAGAAGGTATTGTGTAGACAATATCTTATTATTACTTGTATGATACAGTTAACGGAAAAATACTTAAGCATGACATCAAGTACATATTGACGTGACCGCATTTTCCCCCATTTTCTTTGTTTATTTTAATTTTCATGTATTACTTTATGCGCTTTCTCATTACGAGAAACACTCTGTGTGATGTATGTGTAAATATGTTAGACAATTTTATTATCATTGCGTTGCCTTCTCAAATATCTATATCACTCTAAAAGTGCTGGTGATAAATTTAATAGCACTAGCTAATTACATTTTTTTCCCTATATTATCTATTGTCGCATTCGAGGGAAACAACTAATCAGTATATATATTTTTGTTATATCAAACCTAACAAGATGTGGTGACATAATTACAGGTGACCGAAGAAATCGGTATAGCTATTTTTCAAAAATGTTTTTCCAGTGTTCAATTCGATTCAATTCATTTTGATTCGAAAAGTTTATTCTTCCTAGATTAGACAATTTCAAAAGATTAGACCTTCCGTTAAAAAAGAATAACACAATAACAAGAAGTAGAAGTTTACGTTGACATATTCATAAACAAATCATTCTAAGTCAATACCGATTTTATATTTATCGTAATTTTTATAGTTACTTTGCACTTACTAAGTGCCCAGCAAGTGCCAAGTGAAACTTCATGGCATTTCTCATTACGTGAAATCCAGAATCTGCTTTAATATACTTTAATACTTTGCTTTGAAAAAAAAGAGTAAACACATTTCAGTGGACACTATTTACATAAGCCGCATTTCATATAAATATCCAGATAAAACCCAAAGTAGAAGTGACATATTGACCTATCCTACCAACTCATAATTCCTCAGTGAGCAAAACATAATAATAATAAAACAAACAACCTTGAACTTAAGTTAAAATTTAAGTTAAAACCTAAGTTAAAACTTGAGTTGCAGCTAGGTTTTTCAAGAAAAAATACTAATTCGCATGCTCAGGGATAATAATGTTTTTGGATTCTGAGTGGTAAGCGTTTACAGACATTAACTGTTTATGAATTGAACTCATATCTACCGTAGTTCTTTCAGCGTCACGTCGCGTAGTGATGTTTACCGTGTGCATGTAAGTTGGTGACGTTTGAGCATAAGTTTGCAGATTTGATTGACTTCTATATGCAATTTTCATTTTGCCCAATCATTAAACCCTATCAGAACCGGGCTTTTTTTATTTTTATTTTTGTACGGCCACCGGGGGGCACGTAGTGCCCCCACCCCCACCCTCCCCCTCCGTATTTCCAAAGTGTTAAACCGATTATGATGAAACTTGCCACAAATGTTCACTTCACAGAGTTCTACATGATGACGTCGAAAAAAAATGTCACTAAAGGGCTTTTTTGACTGTTTTGTGCCCATTTTTGGTCAAAAATAGTGTTTTTTGCCATTACTTCTGTATTTTCGTCCGAATGTTTTGAAAATTGACAAACTTGTACAATTAAACAAGATCAAGATTATTTGTACCTAAGTTAGTTACTGGAGTCACATTTGGGATCGTTATAACTCATTCATTTATCAATTTTTTGGGAAAAAAAGTTGTGTGTTTTTTTTCCCCATTTTTTGTTATTGAAAAAACAAAATGGCCGCCGCCAAGGGCCCAGGGAAAAGTACTAAGGCTTGACTGACAAATTTAAGTATTTTTGGGGTCTGAAAAGTAAGAAATTAGCTTATTGAAAATATTCCATTGTAAAAAAAATTGATATAATTTGACCCCCTAATTACAGGACAAAACAAAATCCAAGACGGCCGCCAAAATAGCGGCCATTTTGAATTCCCAAAACCATTTCAGACTATCACGTCACTCATCACTATCACTTTTCTGCCAAAGAAACCAAAAATAAGTGGACATTTTGGTCAATAGGTAAAAACAAAACAAATACAAAAATAATAATAATAAAAATTGGCCCCCCTCGGTCCTGTTAGAGTTATTTGCAATACATTTTTTTTTTTTAGTACAGATACTTAAAGTTTATGTGTGTGTGTAGATGTGGTTGCGTGCGCTGCATACAAAGTGTGAACCTGATAACAAAAGGTGTCCACACTGTGTAGGAACTTGAAATACTACGTGGATTTACTCACGTCCACAACGTCTTTTCAGTGGATTATATATTATTTCTTGTTTTACTAAAAAGTAAAGAATAATTTGTGTACAGCAATGAATCGCTCAAAGCCAAGTATTACACTAAAGGGACTAGGTGTCCGAAAATCAGTTCTCAAAACACTTTCAAATAGAAATGGCGGTGATTTGTTTTGAAACTGCTTGATGACAAAGGAATGTCCACACAGTGTATGTCACAAAGGATTAAGAGTGGTGTGTTTGGGTGTTTATGATGTAACCTGGAGTGCGGTCTCGGAGCCGACAAAATAAAAATATTGATTGTATGCTTGTAATGATGTTAAAAAATATATACCTTGAATTCCGTGTAAAGGAAAGTAAATCTACAACTATTATGTAATACACCTCTTCTTATGGGTTCGCTGTGTTATGAACCTCTTCTAGAAGGTCAGTATGTAATAAATCTCTTCTGAGAGGTATGTCGTGTAATAAACCTCTTGTATGAGGTACATTATGAACTAAACCTCTCATACGCGGTACATTATGTAATAAATCTCCTAAAAGCGTAGAACAACGCAGAATAATAGTCCAACTTTTGGGAAGAACGTTTGTCGCCAAATTAAAATAATTTTAAATTAAGTTAATCAGTAGCATATTTTGAAGGGTTTTAAATGGTTCATTTGAAATTTTATTCGTAATCAAGAACGAACAATAATATAAATATTAGTTGGGTGTTTGTATGCCTTTACAATGCTTGAAAGATGTATTTTAAATGTTTTATTTGGTTCTTTTGAAATCTTATTTATAATCAAGAACGAACAAGATTATAAATATTCGTTGGGTGTGTGTATGCCTTTATAATGCTTGAAAGATGTATTTTGAATGTTATAATCAAGACCGAACAAGATTATAAATATTTGTTGGGTGTTTGTATGCCTTTATAATGCTGGAAAGATGTATTTTGAATGTTTTAAATGGTTCATTTTAAACCGTATCTATAATCAAGAACGAAAAAGTGTATTCATATTAGTTGCCTGTTGTATGCCATTATAATGCTTGAAAGATGCATTTTGAATGTTTGAAATGGAATCAAGAGCGAAAAAACTACATATTAGTTGGATGCTGTATGCCTTTATAATGCTTGGAAGATGTAAACGCTCATTTGGAAATTAAAGATTGAAATATGGTTATAGTATCTTGGTTAAAATTCTTAAATTCTTACTTTTCGAGTTACGACGATTGTAACACTGCTTTAGACCTTAAAGATATTGGGTCAATTTGTTTGCCCCTTAACTCCCAAATTTTGGTTTAAAATTTAAAAGAGCTATGATTATAGATTTGAGAAAGTAATAAAAATACTGCACGAACAAAAAAATCCGCCAATGAAACGAACAATAATACTGCACGTGTTTTGTGCTTTGTGCATGACTTCTATGCCGAAGTTTGTGTCTTTTTTTTTTTTTTTTTTTTGATCCGCTTCCAAAATATAAAACAACATGTTCTGTCACGATTCGCTCGGAAACAAACAATCAAAACAAAGAAATTCTTTCTGCAAAAATCGGACCATGTAATTATAAGAGTTCACAAGATCGCCATCAAACTCAAAAGCAAACAAGATTCGCTACAATAAGATCAATCCACATTGGATCACAAACATTTATTAAAAGCAGTATCTGTGATAAAATTACACTTATGTTTACGTCTGTGGCATTTTTTAAGATGGAAAATGCATAATTCCATGCTGCTTCTGGTTACCCCCCCCCGAATATTTTCCTAGCAGTCGAATGCTGGAAATTGTATCTTTCAAGGGCACGTATATACCTGCATTTTGATTGGTCACATCTGTCTCCTTTAAGTTGCAATATAAAGTCTATGCATAATACCGACGGACCAGAATATTTCTGAGGTTGGAGTCTTGCTTTGGCAACGTTGGATTGAATTGAAGAAAAAAAAGATGCGTTTTATTATGCTAGAGGTTTTTTGTGAGTAAATTCAATGATGTACCTCATGATACAACTAATACTTTTTTTTAATTTTTCTACTTGCCGTCAGTCTGTGTACAACTGTTCGTTTTTTCCCTTTTTTGTTCTCCTTTTTTTCTTCTTGCTTTTCATTTTTGCTATGGGTCCCTCTTCAATATAAAAGGTAAGGATATGCAATTACAATGGTATATTTTGACATGTTTTGTTTTGTTGACCAGTACTTGGTTCCTCTTCCCATTTCTCCAGTTCCAGAGGTGATTCCAGTAACCAAACTAGGTTCAAATTAAATTGATCTTGTAAAAATTTACAAGCTTGCCAAGTTTCAAAACATTCAGACGCAAAATACAGAAGTTATGGGGGAAAACACGATTTTTGAACAAAAATGGGCAAAAAACGGTCAAAACGCCCTCTAGTGACGATTTTGGGAAATTGTTTGACGTCATCATGTAGAACTCGGTGAAATGAGCATTTGTGGCAAGTTTCATCAAAATCAGTTGAACACTTTGGAAAATACGGAGTTGGGCACTATGTGTCCCATCCCCCGGTCCCCGTACGTCCAAAAAAGCCCGGTCCTGTATAAAACAATTGTTTTTTAGTGGAGTGTGGGGTGGTACGTTTCCAAATTAATACAGATACAAAGGTACTGTACTACATGGTGTATCAACAAAAAAATATATACTCAGGAAATTAACTGCAAAATAAAGATGTGAAAATTTTTCGAAAATATCTTCTCCTACATTGGTTGATTAGAGAGTATCATGCTGTTATTAAATTTGTGATCAATAACATATTATTTTCATGCCTGAGTGAGCAGGAGCTATTTTCCTAAATCGCCCCCAAAATGGCTTGCGCAAACACTTGCTTTGTTCAGAATTGGATCAAAGTCCAGAGAAGCAAGTATGGTATGTGCTTCAATAAATATCATTTACTTTACCCATTTAGTCCTCCACGTGACCACCATTTCTTTCCACACAAATTCGTGCCCTTCTCAGCATGTCAGAGACAGCACGCCTGATCATTGCTCTGTTTTGCTTGAGAGCATAAAACCTACCAAAAGTCTTTGACGGAAAGTGGAACAGGCTCAACACAAAGGCGGCCTGCTATTAATACCAAACTTGGCCTCGAAGATTTTAAACATCAAGCTGAACAACTGGTGTCAGGATCGGAGGCCTCCCCTACCGCTCCCCCCCCCCCCCTACACATACACACACACACACACACACACACACAAGTGTGTATTTACCTCCAATCGGGGACCTCCTATTGTCCCTCTTTTGTTTGTACTCTAACTTTTTAGCAACAGCTCCCATTGGTTTTGAACACGATTTCCAACTGGGGACCTTTTCTAACCGGGGACCCTATTGTCCTCTTTTGTTATAAGTCCCCGGTTTGAATGCCTAAACAAACTCACACAAACAAAATAAGCAAAAAAAACAACAACAAACAAACAAACAAACAAGATTTTACTACATTTAATAACAGTAATACTCTTCATTGGCCCTCGTTTTGACTAAACGAGCTCATAACTCTCAATCCCAACAAAAAGTCAATCGCTTTTCACACAAATACCTCAACCATAAAAGCCCACAACAATCTCGGTCAAAACTACAGCAGCTACCAAGCATCAGTTGCTTCGAAAAAGCTGGACGTCGACCAGCGAAACCTGTCAGCAGAAGATTGTACCATTGTTCTATCATCTTGACATTGTGGTCTTGCAGTGCAGAAAAATTCCCCATAGATTTGTAGTGATCTAGCATTTTTGTCAATGAGTGTTATGTTCTGTTAGTCGGTCAACACAAGAGGGCAGTGTTTATTGTTTACATCCAGGCCGGAGAGTTCATGTCCACGTAAGGTTTTGGGGGTCGATGGATGTTTACGGCGAACAAGCTAGGTCCTCATAGGAATGATTTTGGTTTTCGTAATTGCTTATAAATTCTAAGGTATTTTAGAGTAATAGTCTCACTGGCAGTTATAATTATTTTCCAATGGGACTGTGTTCGTCGATGGATTTAAGTGATTTGGACGTCGGTTTGTTTGGCGCGGTGGAATATTACTGACAGGGGCCGAGGGTGAGTAGTTTCCGCTGGGAAAGCAAGCGGATTTTTCATGGAGGCTGAGGAGTTGGACAGAGAACTGAAAAAAGGCCCAACTTTCCTAGAGCTTTGCCAAAGAATTGGAGCAAGGAATCTCTGTGGCATTTGATGCATCGGCAGGTGAGATGATTAAATACTTTTGAATGTGAAATAGTTACTTATTAAATGATTTTAAGTCATGTCAATCTTCGATCTAAATTGTTTAGGTGTTTTTGAGTAGGTTGTACTAACTGTGGTACATATGCGGATGCATGTATTTATTAATGGCATAGTTTTTTATCACGGTGTGCATTGGATAATGTATTAATGTAGACAAATGGTAACTACTGTTCCACTCTTTGTTTAACGTTACGGGTTATTTGAAGTTGATTGCACTGTGGTATATCAATAGGTTTTTCTCAGAATGGACAAACAATAAAACAACAGCAACAGGGAAATACAAGAGAAGAGTGCTGTCATCTAGTCCTTTACTCTTTATTGAGTTCACTACAGATTAGTGAGGTATTTTTTTTTTATCTAATGTGAGTATGATGTTTTTGAGAATTGGTATCGCTTCTTTTGAAACGGAACAAGGTGAGACTATTGTAGCCGTAGGACGGTTGCGAGTCTACTGCGTCTTTTGGGCGGCGATATTATGCGTCTTTCTGCGTCGCGTGGGGTCTGCGCACCGTGTATTTAAGCAGGTAGCACTGTGGGGTTCGTTCTTCTCTTCTGTTGGCCTTCTGCTTCCGAATCTGCGTCTGCTTAATTCTGCTTCAGCTTCTGCTTCTGCTTCGGCTTCCAGTTTAGTTATTGGAGGTAGTTTGTTCAGAGAAGGGGTCGCCGACCGTCACAAACAGAGAGCAAGGTAAATAATAACTTTGTTTACGGGAAGTTTAGGAACGGTGTAGCGTGTGTTGTGAATCCTTTTTGGGGGACCACTGAGGTATACTGAGGTCATGGAAGGTGATATCCGTTGGGATCGACGTTAGTGGGATTGACGGTTGAGTGTAGCCCGGGGAATGACTTGTATGCTTGCTGGTCCAGTAAGGTTCACTGAGTACCGCTCAAAGGTTCTTAGGGGGATTGTCCTCCGGTGTAGCCCTCTTGGAAATTATTAATTATCAGAGGTTTCCTAACTTTGTTGTAAGGAATAACCTGTTTATTAGGGCCGAGTTATGGGATACTAGACTTTCTGGGGTAATTGAGGTTTAGGGCATTTCTGGGCTGAACTACCTGTTAGTGTGCTATGAGAAGGCTTGGTTGGGGTTAACATTTGCCTAGGAATTATAATTAAACTGCCTATAATCACTGAAGTGAATTACTGAGAACTGTTGTTCTTGAAATAAACCATTTAGGATGTGCCTTTGAAAACTCTGAATCCTCTTGAGGTTCTTTAGGACTCCATTTAATTGCTCTAACACTGAGGTTAATCATGTTCTAGGTGGTGGTATATCTCCACCAAACGGACCGCCCTTAGGCTTTAGCCACCGTTCCTAATAAGTCCCCCCTTGTGTTGGGGTAGCCGCTCACCTGAGTACAAGTCTATTAAATATATTTGGGGTTGGATAATTAAACCGGGTTGGTTTCCCCGTCAACTAAGACCATACTCTTAGACCCCTAACCCCGGGTCCCGCCACATTTTGTTTTAAACCTTGATTGTCTTCATCATTGTTCTATTCAGAGTGGGTCTGTGTAGATACTACATATAAAAGGACTAGGTGAGCAAGTAACAAAAATATATTTTACATCTTTCCCAACTACCCCTTTCCATGGTAACGGGCTTTTCCGTGTTTTGGGCATTTGGGGCCAACTTTGGGTCTCAAAAACTGTTTTTTTAGCTTATTTTTAAAACGCCACCAAGTCAAAATGCAACATTATGTCACAAAACCAATTATATCATTACAAAGTACCATCCTTGCCCTTACTTTTTTCTTCTTTAATCTAGTGAGTTTTGCGGTAACACCATGTGGAAATCTCTAATGAGTTGGGATGGTTCTGAAAAGAACCGATAACAACTCAACGTTTAACCATCGGTTCTTTTCAGAACCATCCCGACTCATTAGGGAATTCCACACGGTGTTACCGCAAAACTAGATTGTATTCCCACCATGCAAAGTTTCAAATCTTACTTTTTTAATCTGTAAAGTTTCACCCGTATGTTATTTTTAGAACATGCCTTAAAGCATGGTTTTAAAACTTGCGAATTTTTTTCCCCCCTATTTTTGTCTCTCAAAAAGTCAACTTGCCAGGGGTCTCAGAATATTTTCCCTTTTGATTTGATTACAGCCAAGATTGGTCTTTCCATATCTGGTGAGAACAATTTGGGGGATTGTATCCTTTTTAGGCAGTACTGCATCAAAAGTGAAACTAGAGGTTTTCTTTAATAGTTTAAAGAAATAATACACACAAAAAAGAATATTTTTACGAATCGTTGGCGTTTTTCCTATTTTAAGAGTGAGTTGCAGGTCATCGACATACTAATGGATAAACAGCATTTTTGTCAGCAAAATTTCGATTTGTTTAACCCCCTCCCGAACCATTTTTAGCACTCTATCTTCTGATTTTATTTAAGTGGCATAAACAAAGAATGATACAGAACTTATCAACTTAATAATTTGGAAGCATAATCTATACAGACGTCAACTTAAGTATTATTTACACATAACCAAACAGCCCCTTTAATTAAGTTACCCTTCAAAAACACTAATTTAATGCTTACAATTGGTATATTACATTGTTTTGTTATGGCGTCCTCTTTTGTTAAAAGTGAAATGTAAAGTTTTGCTTCAGTTCGAAGTAATAAAGTACCCAAAAAGAACAAATATTTGGTGCCTTTTTCAAATCATGTGAGTTGTAAGCTTGTGACTAGACCGGTAGCGCTACCCGCGTCATGTGACCTGTAGTGGGGACTTACTGTAAACAAACACGACGTCCTCCATAGACAAGTGCGGTATGGTAGATGATGATTGATGCATTTATTTATTCAATCGAGGCTTTTCTTTCTCGAAATCTCTGAAAATATTCCAAAGTTTGTACCAGAGACCTTCGAGTGGCTGAATAAAGCCAGTAAGGACAGTTCCAGCAAGTCTTAGAAATTGTACAAGTAACGTGTGAATGTGCACGATGTTGTAGTACTAGTTGCACGACCGAATTTTTGGGCCAGACGACCCCGAGCACAAACTTTTCAACAATAGAATTTCACATTTTTGATGCTGAATTATCCAAAGAAATGGCTTTCTAAAACTGTGTGGTTCCTTTGCCTATTTCGCAGGGCTGGGTATAAATGCTCACTTTTCTAAGGTTCTTTACCTTTTTCACATTGATTTAACTCGAAATAAACCTATTTTGTAGTAGAATTCTGGTAGTTTATGAAACAGTAATGTGATTAAATCCATGTCACGACATACACATTTAATTTAAACGGATAAGTCACTGTGTTTTTCTTATAACCAAAAGCCGACTGTTGGTGTGACTATGTCGGTCACAGCATGTGTTTGCACGTAGCTCAGATGACGTAGTACCCAATACAGGTCACGTGATGACATGTTAACATTGGTTGCGCAATCGGTCTATTAATCCTACTTAATGCGCAAAATTTACTTACCCCCCCCCCCGCATGTTTTAGGCTCCATTTTCTAATGGAAACAATATTTGTTGTGAACTAAAACATTATTTATACAGACTCCAACTAAAGCATTATTTCAAACAAAAAGTAGGAAAGTTTCAACTTGGTACAGATCAATGTTTTGGGACGCTACCGTAGTATGACCATGTTACAGTACATTTGTACTGTACAAGGGTTTTTCAATTGCACTATTGAATTGAATACCATGGTACTGTAGATACTTTCCATAGTTTTACGATGTTTGTTTTGAAGTAAACACTGGTAGCTTATGAAATGACTGTAGCTTTATACTTATAATTAAAAGCTTTGGGAAAGTGTAATTTAAAGATTCAGTCCAATATTTTATTCGGTGCTCGACATGTAGCATGGTGTAACCCCCCTCCCATTGTTTCCTCTTTGGATGCTGTAAACTCATGATTTCTTTAGGGGATTTTACGGGGGTTCTGTGTAAGTTAAGGGGAACAGTGTGTGCCTCACTATTTGAAAGTTCCATCAACATGAAACAGACATTTTTACGTAAGCCGTGTATAATGGTGACAGGTCCCGTCTTTATCATGACCCCAATTTCATAGAGCTGCTTCAGCAGGAAACATTACTTCACAGTTTTCTGCTAAGCAAAAAAAAAAAAAAAAAAAAAAAAAAAAAGGAGCAGGATATCAGTCATAAATAGTACATGTGACATGGTTATTCTTGTTGGTAACCTTAACATTCTGGTAAGCAGCTCTTTGAAATTGGGCTTTCTGGTAATTATATCGCCAGCACTGTGTGTACATGTGACCCGAGAGCCCTGGCGATAGTCTTCTTATAGTTTCAGAACAATGTTTTGTTTCTCACTACGCAGTGTGCTAGTGATGTATTTATTTGGCCGAGTATGGGTATCTGAGTCCCACAAAACTTACTCTGACATCCGAGTTCAAACCGAAACAGCTTCATTTAATCACAGTCATCAGCAAGATCAGTAAAGCGTATGTGATTGTACGGTGTTGAAGAAGAGACATTTCTTTAAAAATAATTAAAAAAAGCCTATTAAATAATAGCAACTAATAATAAGAAATAATAAGAAAATATAACAAAACAGAAAATGCGAAACCTACGTTTTTAACCAGATCAACCAAACAATTACCACAATATTACCTATGAAAATCGACAGATCGAAAAAGTATAAACTGGTCAGTATAGTGTTTTAATGTCACTGATCATGAATTTTGAAAATGTATCAAAGGAAGAGTTTTTGATGTTGAATTTTGTCCAATCATTATTTTCGTCATTGTACCAAATAACACAGAAACTGGCCCAGCGCCATTTTGCAATTTAAAGACGAACCTACCGTGCATAAACTGCAAAGTAAGTACAGTACAGTCTCACATCAATTCCCTTTTTTACACACTGGTTTTTACTTCCAAACTGAGCTTGTGTATCAATTCAGTGTATTCATTGCCCATACACAAAGCTCACAATAAAAGGGAATTCCCCAAAATAAACTACTGTGCGACCTGGGCATCGATTCATTTATCAACAAAGGCCACCATTTAACATAACAATGATATGCAATACCTTATAAAAGTCCTTTGTTTAAAACCCTCCTTAAACCAGTTTGGAAACGCTTTGATGTTTACATTATATACGAGTGACTCTTTAAGTGAGCTTTCTGCTCGAGATTGAATGATTTCAGCGTGGGAAAGAAAAACTGAACGAAAAAACTCGACAAGCTTCCGCTGGATAACAAAGTTAACACGAAGATGTTCTAC
Source organism: Marthasterias glacialis (assembly GCA_911728455.2). Taxonomy (NCBI): domain Eukaryota; kingdom Metazoa; phylum Echinodermata; class Asteroidea; order Forcipulatida; family Asteriidae; genus Marthasterias; species Marthasterias glacialis. The sequence continues at coordinate 4,469,025 of OU452225.1, read as the reverse complement.
GTCGATGTTTTAGTTTAACTTTACTGTATTTTTTTTCCGTGAGGCACCAACGTTTATACCTGTGCAAAGCAGCACAGTGCTAACAGACGGAAGTTGTGTACGTCAAATCGGTGCTGCTGGGTTTAGAGTAATAACCTGTGTCAAGTAAACACCGAATTGAACAATGAACGAGTTGTATGAATTCCTTTTGAGAAAAGGCAGCACATTGTGTTGAGCACAAAAGTCTTTTTTTTTTTTTTTTTTTTTTTTTTTTTTTTTAGGACTAGCGTTTCCAGACTAGTTCATGCGCGCACCGTGCCGTCAACCACGACCTGAGAGGTTCAATACACACCCATACGTAGCTGCAGTACACTGGCCTATCCTATTATTATGTGTTCAACTCTAGTACCGGTTTTGAACATAATCTACTGGATTATTGTCACCGAAATGTAGAGGATTTTGCACACAGTCACCATGTCATTATCATTCGACAAGAACCTTGTGTATTCGATGCTTCTATTGATTTATTTCAATCTCAATAATGGTAGGTAGATATTTTTGTTCTGTATAAAATGGCGGAGCAGGAAGTAAACTTTCGGTCATATTTAAATTCTACTGTATTGTGCCATGATCTGTTGATGCCAAGGTAGTTTTACATGTTTGTCGATGAATGGCCAGAAGTGGTGGATATTTTTATGCGGCGGTTACCATATAGTTTTACAGCGGCCGCCACATACTTATTTGGCGTTCGCCACTTATTGATCGTTGTGGGGGCATACAGTGCATCACCAAGAATTGTCCAAAGAGAGGCGATATTTCCAGTAGTTTGTTAGTTTTATTTAGTTGAAAATAATAATAACGAGAATGTATTAAACATATGAATGAATGCATTGCTTACAGTATGTCAGGTAGGTGATGGGATTGTACTTTTGATGATGCAAGAATGCAATTTGGAACACAATCAAAGCATGTCACGAGAAATAAAATATATTTGACCCTGATGCAGCCTATCGATGGCCAACCAAATAATGCAAATAGTTTTTAGCAGTAGAGCGGGGCAGTTCTGTCCTTTTGGAAAAAATAAAGGAAGAGTAACAAGCCATGGCAGCCATTTTGACAATTTTGAAAATTGTTTGTTTTTTTTCTATGATTTTTTTTCAAAAGACAAATCTACGATGTCTCTTTTGCCAAAATGACAAACTCTGACTGTGTGCCAAATTTCGTGTTTGTATCATCAAACGCACAATCCCCCTTCCTATATTTTTCCTATATGCCCCACTACCTGAAAGATTCATCAGCATCAAACAGACATTTCTACGTGAGCCGTGTATAGTGTTGACAGGTCAATTGTCTTTGTCATTAGCTTAATTTCATCGAGCTACCTAAGCTGGAAATTTTACTTCACAATTTTCTGCTAAGCAAAAAGCGCCAGGAAACCAGTCACAACTTGTACATGAGACATGGTATTTTTGTTAGTAACCTCGTTCTGGGAAGCATAATTATTTTGTGTTCGGCTATTTTGTGTGCTTTAAGCAGCTCTATGAAATTTGGCCTTCTGGTAGATATATCGCCTGTTGCGCGTGTACATGTGCCCTATTGGCAACGCTATAGCATGGCGATGATCTTCCCATAGTTTCAAAACAAACCTTTGCTTCTCGCTATGCAGTGTGGTAGTCAAGTATTTTTTGGCCGAGTACAGGTATCCGAGTCCCAAGAAACGTATCCTGACATCAGAATACAATCTGAAACAGCAGATTAAAAGTAGGCCTATCTCCGAGTACGAGTATGTATCCAATTCACAAGACTTTACTTTATTGCCACAGAATATTGATTTTGTTGCGCTACTTGGGAGTCAGTAACCCGTCTGTTAGACTGAAGAGCACGTTTACACGCTCACCATTATCTTTACACGCAATTTGACTCCTAGATGGCCGACCATGGGCACACAGTAGCCGCGTGTGACGTCAGTGCAAAGGGTCATTTCGAGTGCGAGTACTTTAACCCTATCAGGACCGGGCTTTTTTTTGGGTTGTACGCAGACCGGGGAGGGGCACATAGTGCCCCCCCCCCCCTCCGTATGTCCGAAGTGTTTGACCAATTTTGATTAAACTTGCCACTAATGTTCATTTCACCGAGTTCTATATGATGACATCACAAAATTCAACAAATCGCTACTAAAGGGCGTTTTTGAGTTGTTTGCCAATTTTTGTTCAAAAATCGTGTTTTTGCCATAACTTCTGTATTTTTTGTCCGAATATTTTGAAACTTGGCAAACCTGTACATTTTAACACGATAAAAGTAATTTGAGCCTAATTTAGTCACTGGATATATATTTAGGGGGCATAATATTTCAGTAATTTATAGCATTTTCGGGATTTTTTTTTTTTTTTTTTGCGTTTTCCACTTAACAATCAAAATGGCCGCCGCCTAGGGCCCAGGGAGAAATAATAAGGCTTGATTGACAAATCTGAACATTTTTGGGGGTCTGAAAAGTAAGAAATTAGCAGGTTGAAAATGTTCCAAACTTGATATAATTTGACCCCAGAATTACAGGCTGAAAACACAAAATCACAGATGGCCGCCAAAAATGGCAAAACAATCTAAAATAAGTGGAAATTATGTCAATTTTTTTAAAAAAATCATTAAAAAACAGTAAAATTGTGTGGCCAAAGGTCAAACAAATGGTTGCCATGGAAACAGCTAACCCCGGTATCAATTTTTTTTTTTTGCCAATATGATTACGGATATATTTTAGGAAAAGTCAGAAATTTTCGCGGAAAATGAGGAATAAAACACTTTAATTTGTTCTTGACTAATAAACGAAAAATGTTTTAATTAATCAAACAATGTTTTATATTATATTCTGCTGTTTTTTGACGGACCTGCGTCAACAACCCAAGTTGCTCTTTCAAATGCAGACTTAACAGATTTCGTACCAGCCCCTTACCGTACCTCACTTACATGTTGAACTGTTAATTATTGTTTTACAGCTTTTCCTTTTTTAATTTGATGACAGCCTTTTTAAGATTTTCTTTAGAGCTTAATTTCTTAAAGTATGAAGCTGTTGACATTTTATAATTTGTGATTTGTTTTTGGTTGTTTAATTGTTGGATGTTTGATATGGCTGTGTTTGTTATCAAACGATTTTATGTATACAGTGTAATTTTAAAATGTGTCTTATTTATTGTAATATTTTTAACGATTCTAAATTATGTTGCAATTCAGCAGTTTGCTGCTATGACATTTTAAAATAAACTACCGAATACCAATATACCTTAATTTGAAACCAAAGCAAATTGACTAATTTTGTTGATAGTCCCCGAAGCACTCAATTGCATGCACAATTCCGTTGGTGGTGGGGATGAAACATTGATCTTAGCGCCCCAACCCCTTCTCCTCTACTATGTCTTCACCCCCTACCCCATCTCTATCCCACTCAAAAGGGTGCATTTTAGCGCCCGTGCCTCGATATTGCGCGCCTCCTTACATTAAAGTGTCATATGCCTAACATAATTGTTTCTTAACATAACATGAAGGAATTATCGTAAATAGAGTATTTTCGTATAATGAACTAGGTTACAGCTCACCAATTTGTGTGTTTCTTGCCCTCGAAGTCAACTAACTCCCGCACTATTCAACTGTAAATTAAATCCAATTACAGGTTGTGCCCTTGAGCTGGATGGCAGTCTGGCATCCCAGAGTAGTACATATTCTCTCGGTAATACTAGGTATGTTGCAAGTAGAGCTGTGGATGGAGACCCTGACACACAATCGGTGACATGTAAGTTTGCTCAGTAAAATAAAACATATCAGACAATTTTACGAGGATGACTAAAACAAAAAAAGAATTGAGTTGTTCCGAATAAACAACGTATTTTGTTTCACTAGACGTAGTTGAATCGTAAGCTTAAACTATGTACCACGTTACTTCAAGCGCGTTGTCTGGACTTTCTGGACAGGTACAATTTGTACAAAACTCAATGAAAGAATACCTGAAAACCTGAAAGGGGGCGCGCCTCAAGACGTATTTAACCCTCGTTTATGTTTTATGTTTATTTTACAAATATTGGAAGAGTTTCCGAACAATTTTACCAAAATTTCATTCAATTGAACACCTGTCTCATTCAGTTTAACAATATTGAGGAGTGTCGTGGCCGAGCGGTCTGGTCCGCCAAACTTTCTGTAGTTTACAAAATGTAGTTTACAAAATCTTGGATCGAAACCCGGCCTGGCTAGTTGCAACACTTGTGTCCTTTAGCAATACACTTTATCATAATTGACTTGTCCTTTGGATGGGACGTTAAGTCGTAGGACATGTGCACTAGGATGGTAGTGCACGTAAAAGAACCGAAAGCACGTATCGTGAAAGAGTAGGGGTTTACCTTGGTGTTTCTGATTCAGACAGCAAGCAATAATATTTTAGATTGATTTTGAAAAGTCATGCACAACGTCATTTTAACAAAAATAAAACAAAACTAGACATTCAGTTTTTGTGACATCACAAAAACTAGGTGTTCAGGAACAAGTAATGAATTGTTTGTAAATATCGATGAGTTAATACATACAACAACAGTGTACAAAAAGGGTTACCATTAATGTTGTAGCATCATTTTTTGAAGCTTTTTACCAGAGGGCGCTGTTTAATGTAGTGATGTCATCAATTTTAAACTTGAAAACACAGAGAGTCCATTACCAACACACACACTGAAACCATGTCCAAAGCTTGTTTTATACTGACCAAAGAACTAAAAACTATGGCTTTTTAATAAATTTTCCCTTCAGCTTCCGGTTTGAACCGCAAGACAAGGTCAAACTGGGTCATTTCTGTGAGACATTTAAACAGTTCTCGAAGACATTAGCGATGGTGTGTAGATTGTAAAAATCCATTGTGCACTTCATGGTTTATGATTTAACCAATACACTTTGATTTATTGTAACTCAACATCTGATGACGTCCTCATGACATCATTATTTTATGTCCCGTCTCTATATTGAGGATCAAGTATATGCACAGCTTCAAGGGTCTGTTTAACTTCAATCTTGAGTTAAATTTTGGAGGAATTAAACATTTAAAGTGACATAATGGTCTTCATGGAACACCATTTGACACAAATAAACACCAACATAATTAAGTAGAGCTGTATCTTATATGGATTTTATAGGGACTTCCAGTTTGGGCAGGAAGCGAGGTCAAATCAGGTCACTAAGAAATATGAAAAAAAAAAACGCATAGGCTACATTTATTGTAATTGGACACCTGAAGGGAAAACAACTATTCTTTTTCAATTGTCACTGTCTGGAAAAACACTGTTTTTTGTGCTTCCGAAGTGTTCCTTTTCCACGCAGTGCAATTGGCTGCCGCCATGTTGTCTGTAAAAAATACTCAATGTGACAAGGCCCATACAAGAGCTACGACATAAATTTTTTTTGTTTCTTTTCAAATCACCATAAGAGGGCCTTTATAACTACATGGATGAAGGCTGCGTTATATTTTAACATCGGAATTTTCATGTAAACAGACACGAAGTGAAAAAAAAAAACTGATAGTATACAACACTTATAATTACATTTCAAAACAGTATTCATTTTGCCTTTTATCAAAACATTAAGCCTTGGTGCCCTCCATTTTGTTCGCCATCTACGTGGCGTCAATAAAATAAAGAAGTGTGCGTCCATACAGGTTTGAGGGCACTATTTCAAATTAACCCGGTCTTAGTTTGTAAAAGCACTGTGTATTTGCGCCACGCACGTGCATTTCTTGGAAGCATGTCAAGTTACTGTGCACGTATTGCTGTTGTTGACACTACCGAGCAGCGCTGTCCTAGCCTAACGGGAATACTAATGGCAAAAACGCCGCCTTCTTGTTAACGTAACTTCTGTTTGACAGGGTCAATATTTTTTTTCAAATTTCAGATATATGCTGGTATACATGTTATCTAACGACAAAATATTTACGGTGAAATTTGAATGGACAGTTTTTAAGTTGAAAAAATGGTACATTTTAAAAATTGTCGCCATATAATTTGCTTAAATTTGATGACGTCATCATAAATATACATGAAAAGCTCATGAGCAAAATCACATTTCATTCACTGAAAACATGTCCAATTTCTCTTTCATATTGTACTAAAGAGCTGAAAATACGAGTATTGACCCCTTTTCACTTTAACTTCCGGTTTGAACCGGAAGACAGGGTCAAATTGGGGTCATCTCTGTGCGACATTTATTTTTTTTCAAAGACCTTTCCGCAGATGTATAGATTGTAAAAATCCATTGTGTACTTTAGGAGTTATGATTTTTTTAACTATTAAACTTTGATTTAATGTAATTTGACACCAGATGTTGTCATGATGATGTCATTGTTCAAGCGTCGTCTTCAGGTTAAAGTTCACATATGTACCAAGTTTCAAGGTTCAATTCAATTTCAATGTTGATTTATCTTTTGGAGAAAAGTTCTTGGGAAGAAGAACTTGACATTCAGTTTTTGTTATACCACAAAAACTAGGTGTTCGGGAACGAGTAATGAATTGCGTCTAAACATCGGTGAGTTAATACACACAACAATGTACAAAAGACAAAGTGTTGTATCACCATTGTTTTAAATGTTTTCAAACTTGTTACCAGAGGGCGCTGTTTAATGTAATGACGTCATCAGTTTTAAACTTGAAAACGCTGAGTTCTTTACCTACTCACACACTGAAACCGTGTCCAAAGCTCGATTTATACTGACCAAAGAACTACAAAATAATGGCTTTATAACAATTGTTTCCTTCAACATCCGGTTTGAACCGCAAAACAAGGCCAATTTGGGGTCATTTCTTTGAGACATTTAAACAGTTTTCAAAGACCTTTGCGATGATGTGTAGATTATAAAAATCCATTGTGTATTTCAGGAGTTCTGATTTAATTAATAAACTTTGATTTATTGTAACTCAACATCTGATGACGTCATCATGACGTCATTGTTTTATTTCCTGCTTCATTTTAAGGTTCAAGTATATGCACAGTTTCAAGGTTCAGTTTAATTTCAATTTTGAGTTATATATTTGGAGAACATTTTGGAGGAATGAAACATTTAAAGTAGCATAATGGTCTCTATGAGACACCGTATAACACACGGTTTTGATTTCGTTTGATATATTAAAAGTGAAACCAAATAAAACCTTTAAATATGATTATGAAAATAATTAAATAGAGCTTTATCATATATATTTTATGAGGACTTCCGGTTTGGGCAAGAAGCGAGGTCAACTAAATTCACTAAGAAATATAAAGAACCGCATATATTTATTGTAACTTGACTCCTCGAGGAAAAAACAAGTTACCTTTCTGATTTTAACTGCCAGGAAAAATAATGTTTTCGTGCTTTCCAAAGTGTTCTTTTTCCACGTAGTGCAATTGGCTGCCGCCAGGTTGTCTGTAAAAGATCCTCATTGTGACAAGGCCCTTACTAAACTACGACACTTTGAAGTGAAAAAAATAACTGATAGTATACAAAGCTTTTAATGACAGTTGAAAATAATATTCATATTGCCTTTTATCAAAACATTAACCCTTGCTGCCCTCCGTTTTGTTCGGCATCTTCGCGGTGTCAATAAAATAAAGGAGTGTGTATCGCTAGTGAACGTTGATGGCGCTATATCAAATTAACGGTCTCAGTTTGTAACAACCTTTACTGAACGCTTGATGGCGTTATATCAAATTAAAAGTCAGTTTCTCTGAAAGCAATGTGTATGTGCGGGTCCTACTAATTGCTGACCCCTACTGACAACTCAAAAAAACCTACCGACATCTCATTCCAAATGCACTCTTAGTCACTGGTTTAACCCTATCAGGACCGGGCTTTTTTTGGTTGTACGGGGACCGGGGAGGGGCACATAGTGCCCCCCCCCCTCCGTATTTTCCAAAGTGTTCGACCGATTTTGATGAAACTTGCCACAAATGTTCATTTCACCGAGTTCTACATGATGACGTCACAAAATTTCAAAACAATCGTCAATAGAGCGCGTTTTTGACTGATTTTTGCCCATTTTTGGTCAAAAATAACCATAACTTCTGTATTTTTTTTCCGGATGTTTTGAAACTTGGCATACTTGTACATTTTAACAAGATAAATATAATTTGAACCTAATTTAGTCACTGGATTTATCTTTAGGGGGCATAATAATTCATTAATTTATCCCATTTTCGGGGAAAAATGTTTTTTTTTTGCGTTTTTTTCACTTAACAATCAAAATGGCCGCCGCCAAGGCCCAGGGAGAAATAATAAGGCATGATTGACAAATCTGAACATGTTTTGGGTCTGTAAAGTAATAAATTGGTAGGTTGAAAATGTTCCATTGTTAAAAAACGTGATATAATTTGACCCCCTTATTACAGGCTGAAAACACAAAATCCAAGATGGCCGCCAAAAATGGCGGCCATTTTGAATTCCCAAAACCATTTCAGACTATCACGTGACTCACCACTATCACTTTTCTGGCAAACAAACATAAAATAAGTGAAAATTATGTCCAAACAGGTTTAAAAATTACTAAAAAAACAGTAAAATCGTGTGACCCAAGGTCAAACAAATGGTTGCCATGGCAACAGCTAACCCCCGGTATCAATTATTTTTTGTCAATATGATCCTAGATATATTTTAGGAAAAGTTAGAAAATGTTGCGGTGATCGAACTAAGTGTTATAAAGTTACGGTGAAAAAATTGGTAGGGGGGCACATTGTGCCCCCCCCCCCCCGGTCCTGATAGGGTTAAACTGTGTATCTTCTTCTTTCTTTGTAGTAGGCAACTGATATATTTCTTTTCATTGGATAGATGTTGATTTGTCAAGCACACCGGTGTCATGCCAATAGGTGCTGGTTTGAGCTGGATGCAAGTTGACTTTGCCATTGAACATGTTGTACATGGTCTTTGATGTGGCGGGTAGTCCTTTGGAGTCGGATGAGATGATGAAATCTATTGGAGCATCTGGAAATGCCGAGATTTTCCGAAGGGCTGCTGGGCAGGCACCGGTGGCGTTGAAGATGACTGGGAAAGTTCTGATTAGTGCGTGATGAATATTTTGAAGGTCTTTTTGAAGGAGTCGGAGAGAGAGGTGGTGAAGAACCGGAATATGGGGTTGAAAAGGTCTTTACTTCCTTCCATGTGCCAATGCTTGTGTCGATGAGATGCCTGACGATCGTGATGCCATGTGAGTGAAGCCGCACAGGGTTTTCTTAAGGAGGTGTCTCTTACTGGACCAAACGAAATCGACGAGGATATCCTGGAATTCACTCAGGAGGTCGTCTGGAGGTGCGAGAACGGATGGAACATTTTAGAAGCTGCAAGCTGATTGACAATAATAGTTTTACCTTTGTATGATAAACAGGAGGCAAGTCCTTCCCAGCGGGAGAGGGTTTTGCCTAGTTTGTTCTTGCAAGCAACCCAGTTTTGTTTGAAATAGCAATTGTTGTTTCCTAAGTGAACTCCAAGAAAAGGAAGCCCCTCGCTATTCCAGTTGAAATTGAGGGGCTTGTCAGTTCTTCCGGTGCAGGATCCAACCCGTAGACCCCAGGATTTTGTGTAGTTAAAGCACGCAGCAGAGGATTCATTGACAAGTCGATATACATCATTCACAATGTCAAAACCAGAATCGGTGGTGACGAAAACCGTAACATCGTCTGCATAGGCCGACACTTGACAATATTGATCGGTTCCAGGGAGAGGAAAACCATTGGTACCTAGGCGATTTCTAAGCGTATGGAGTAGGGGTTCGATGGCAATTGAGAACAACAGTCCCGAGAGTGGGCAGCCTTGTCGGATACCTTTTTCTGCTGAAAAGGGGGCGGTAAGAGATTCGCCCACCTTGAGAAGGCTCTCGGCACCGTTGTACATTAGTTTTATGTAGGAGATGAACCGGTCCCCGAACCCCAAGGCTCTCATAGTACCAAATAGATAATCATGATCAACATTGTCAAACGCTTTTCTCTGATCGAGGTTGAGCACAGCGAGGGGAGTGTCATTTAAATTAGAAACATTGATAATGTCTTTTATGAGAAGCACATTTTCATATATCGAACGATCAGGAATGCAGTATGACTGATCGTGATGGATCACACTGCTAATATGCCTTTTGAACCTGTTGGCAAGAAACTTAGCAAAAATCGTATAGTCGGTGTTGAGCAGGGAGACAGGACGCCAATTTGCTACGTCGGAAAGATCCCCCTTTTTGGGAATGAGTGAGATAACAGCCCTTTTGAATGACTTTGGTAAAGTGCCACTGTCAACAGCATGGTTGAGGACTGACATCAAGTCATTTTTGAAAATGGGCCAGAAACACTGAAAAATTCACAAGTGAGGCCATCCATCCCCTGGCCTCATTTTTTCAGTAAAGTGTTTAACCTTTGTTTTTGCTCATTTAACACACATATTTTTTTCTGGTGGTAGGTCTGGCGCAGACAGAAGCTCGTCAATGGAGTTATTTGCCATACATTTGCGAGAGGGACTTAAGTTGCAATTTGCCAAAATCCCACCAGTCTCCGAGTTCATCAAATTCGTTCTTTTTGGTTCTCCAGTCTTTCCAAAAATGAGTGACAATTTCCTTAAACGCATTGTCTTCAAGCAAGTTGTTGAAATGCCATTAAGCACTTCCTTTGGTGTCGTAAATGGGAAGTTTGATGACAAAAGAGACTGTTGAGTGGTCGAGATTGAGAGGATGGGGTCGGACGAACTTTGTTTACCTGATGGGTGTGGGGGATGGCCGGAAGATCTAGGGGATGGGGTGGGAGGGGATGCACTACCATGGCCAGTGTCTTCCCAAGAGGACGACGGGCAAGGGTCCTCTCACAGAGGGAGATGAACCAGCGGGAGGTGTTTTTTATTAGAGGCTGTGGCTGTGGGAAGGGAAACCCCCGAGGGTTTTGTTTTACCAGTTAGGGCTGGTGTTGTAGTGGGTTTGGAGGCCGGCGGAGCACTGTTTTTTGAGGCCAGCTGGTCAGTGGGTTTGGGATTCTTGGGTGGATGTTTATGATCAGATTTATTGCCATGGATGAAGGCGGGAGGGGGGTTAAGTGGGTTGTCGGTGTCATTAGTATGTGCTTTACTGTTGGGTTTTTTACAGAAACGGCTAATGTGGCCGTGTTCCCCACAGTTAAAACACCTGACCGACTCGGTAGACAGAAAGACACGGTAATTTACGCCAGCATAGGTGAAATTAATGTGATCAGGAGGAGTGACATTTTGATTGAAAAGTACTTGAACTTGTCTTCTGAATGACATGATGTGTGACAGCTCTTTGCTTTTAAAACCGAGGGGTATAGGTCGGATCTGAGACACCACCTTACGAAAACCAGAGATATTGTGAACAAGAACATAATTTGGAACTTCAGGGCACACGTTGGAGAGAGTGAGCCGAGTAGTAGGTTTAATGAGTGGCGTGAGCTCGAGAAAGGAATACTCGAGTCTCAGACCGTGATTTGTAGCATGGACGACTGCCGCTCTCGAACGCAAATAAATGGCTACTCGGCCATTGGAAATACGAGATGCAGAAACAACATCGTCAGGTGGAACATGAGTAACAAAAGCATCAATGTATCTTTGGATGGGGAAGTTGTCAGAAGCTTTGAAAGCAACCCCATTGTTCCTGGTTACAGTGCTGAATGGCTGGTCACCATGGACATTGGTCTTTTCTGAGGCAGCCGTGCTCACACCCGACTGCCCCTGAATGGAGGTTTCTGCTTGACTGGCCATGAGGGCCAGCCTAGCTATAATTTTTAACAGAAAATGAGGAAATTTTACTCCAAAAAACAGCAAAATTAAGCCACAAAACATGGGGAGAGGGGAGGGGGAGGCGGAGGCGGAGGCGGAGATTGAAGTAAAAGTAAAAGCAAAAGCAAAAGCAAAAGCAAAAGCAAAAGCAAAAGCAAAAGCAAAAGCAAAAGTAAAAGTAAAAGTAAAAGTAAAAGTAAAAGTAAAAGTAAAAAGTAAAAGCAAAAGTAAAAGTAATAGTCGGGTAAAAACAAAACAAAAAAACTCGAAAAATAACAAGAGGTTTTCGGCTGTTAGCAGAACAGCTAATAATTTAATTTCGCGACGTGAACATTTCATCGTCTTTTAGATTCAAACACTACCGTAAAAAGGTGATTCAAATTAAAAATATAGTATTGTTCATTCAATTTTGTCTGAACCAAGGGTTTGATTGGGCATTCATCAAAATGGGCAATATTTTGCATTTTTTTCAAGCCTTTTCATATTTTTCTCAGCTCAGTCATTACATAGCGGCGCGTGACACAAGAAAACATTGGCGAAATTACTCACGAGAAGTGCGCCCGATGAAGGGTGTAACTATTCCCAAGCACACATTCCCAAATGTCTAGCATGTCAAGAGATCGATGGATGAATCAGTGATCAATGTATTAGAAGAAAAAAATACAAAAACAGAAGGAAACTGAACAGTAAACATTGTTAACCAAATCGAATGTTTGTCCGTAAATTTTTAACGCTAATTTCGATCACTGCGGAATTTTCTGCCTAAAATATATCTAGAATCATATTAACATAAAATAATTCATACCGATGGTTAGCTATTGCCATGTTTGACCTTGGGTCACGCGATTTTAATGTTTTTTTGTGTGTGAGTTTTTGACATTTTGAACATAATTTCCACTTGTTTTTGTTTTTTTTTTTCCTGCAAAGTGATAGTCACTAGAGTCACGTGATAGTCTGAAATGCTTTTGGAATTTTCGGTGGCCATCTTGGATTTTTGGAAATCAACAGTAAACTTTATGGTGAGGTGGAATGGGTTAATGTGATCAATAAAATTCTTCAAAGCTATCTTGACTACCACACCAGATAGAGGAGTTATCACACATCAGTCTCCACCAGACGAGTGAGTGGTTGGGAGCAGAGGACAACAGTTTGTCTTGTATAATTATGAGGCATATGTTGGCATACGAGGGCGCCGTTTTAGTACCCATGGCGAAGAAATACCTTTCTGTTAAAAAAAAGTTATTTTCAGTTAGTTTGTGGCTGATGAGTTTTTTAAGGTGTCTCAAAGAGGGCGTTTTTTCCTGGCTCTGAGTGCAAAACCACATGCACTATTTCTCTCTCTGTGGGGTATGTTAGTATACAGTGATGATATATCTAGAGTCACTAATAAAGCAGAGTCGGGTATTTGGTGTTTGATTCCTTTAGTTTATGGATGAAGTCCGTGATATACTTTATGAAGGAGGAAGTCCGTGGTATTCTTTATGAAGGAGGTTATACGGGGTACTTGGGGGGAGGGGGGTTAGAAAGCTATCAAAAGTGAGGGCACGAACGCGTTAAATACAAAGAAGTTATAAAAATAATAAACTAATTTGCTCCAATGTGTAAAATTCACGCAAAGATGGGTGACTGATATTGAAAATGACCAGAGCAATTTGCAACAATATCCAGGAGAACCTATTGTTTAATATGTTTAGCTCGGAGAAAATGTTGGCACTTTTTACGGTCAGTGTTAGATGCCACAGAACGGTGATTCTTTTTTGAAATTATCATGATATTCTTAAAACGCGAGACTTCAACGTTGGATTGAAAAAACACATGCAGGCAAAAATTTATAGAAATAAAATAAATTAATCTTAACTAGTCCTACAATCCTCGAATTGATGTAGTAGATGGAACTAACATAGAAAAAAGTACGGTATATCTTGAAGTAGGTTCCGGGTCAGAAATGACTCGTATCCAGGTCCTACTGGGTCATACTAAGTGTTCCCAGCGTTAGCATTGTCTGTAGAGAATGCAACATTCCCTTTGCTTTGGTCAACGCTCTTTACACGAACTTGTAAAGGGAGAATTTTTCCCTGAAAATGTTATGTCAAGGGAACGAAACATTATTTCAAGGAAAATAATATTATTTCGATGGAATCAAATAATATTTGAACGGAACGAAGTTACATTTTGAGGGAACGAAATAAAATTGTATTGAAACAAAATAATCAGCAGTAATCAGACTAAGTGTTAAAAAGTTAAGGGCAAACATTAGGTTGGGGACACATTGTGGGGTTGTGTTGGGTTACATTTTGTTAATTTGTGAAACCCACTGACCTTTTCAGGGTCTTTCTTTACAGTGGCTACAGCGACCGTGTGGTGGAAAGTGAATCTTGGAGATATCTACTGTCTCAACAAAATAACCTATGTTAACAAACGTACTCTTTATGGTGAGTCTTGCACTGTTTTCTTTTTGTGTATCGAATCTTTCCTCGAGACTCAGCTTGGGACTGACATAATTATTTGAAGAGGGCAAGTGTTCTGTGGGTAAATACTCTCTGGTCACTTCTTCCAATGATAATCCGGGGAAAGACTGTTTACGATCATGGCCAAACTTAATGGCTCTGCTTACCGCGGAATTCTGCGTTTACAGTCGCCATTCTCTGATTATAGAGTAAGCACCAGTTAAATTTATGATCCGTGCTCAAGTCACTTTTACCTTGAAAATAATCCAAGTGTGGAATTGCTTTTTTATGACCGAAGTTATTAGCGTTCAAATAAGATATCGAACGAAAAAATCCATCAGTGAATAGTGAAAGAGTAACTAATTTTATTTATTTATTTATTTTATTCTGGAGCGCAGTAAATAATGTTCGAGCGCTGCCATTGAATCCGTTGCAAGACAAACATCACTGCCTGTTCCCTTATTTGAAGCAGTTGTATAGTAAAGGGTCTTGCTCAAAAACACAAGTGTCATGACCGGGATTCGAACCCACATCCTGATGACTTAGCCACTAAAACTTGGGTCGATGAACTGAACCGCTCGGCCGGCACACGCTTCAAATCATTCCCTGGAATCATCTCATTTTCGTGGTAAGATCGGCTTGAGAATGAATAATATATTTTTTTAAGTGGTGTACACACACCTATACCAACAAAATAATTGCTAACTTGTGAAATATGCTTACGTTGAGTGCGCACTTATCTAGGTGAAGAGTTCCCGCTTAACCCTATCAGGACCGGGCTTTTTTTTTAGTTGTACGGGGACCGGGGAGGGGCACATAGTGCCCCCCTCCGTATTTTCCAAAGTGTTCGACCAATTTTGATGAAACTTGCCACAAATGTTCATTTCACCGAGTTCTACATGATGACGTCAAAAAATTTCAAAAACCGTCACTAGAGGGCGTTTTTGACTGTTTTTTGCCCATTTTTGGTCAAAAATCGTGTTTTTGCAATAACTTCTGTATTTTTTGTCCGAATGTTCTGAAACTTGGCAAACTTGTACATTTTAACAAGATAAATATAATTTGAACCTAATTTAGTCACTGGAGTTATCTTTAGGGGTCATAATAATTCATTAATTTATCCCATTTTCGGGAAAAAAAAAACATTTTGCGTTTTTTTCACTTAACAATCAAAATGGCCGCCGCCAAGGGCCCAGGGAGAAATAATAAGGCTTGATTGACAAATCTGAACCTTTTTTGGGGCCTGAAAAGTAATAAATTAGCAGGTTGAAAATGTTCCATGGTTAAAAAACTTGATATAATTTGACCCCTAATTACAGGCTGAAAACACAAAATCCAAGATGGCCGCCAAAAATGGCAAAAAAACATAAAACAAGTGGAAATTATGTCCAAAAAGTTTTAAAAATCACAAAAAAACCAGTAAAATCGTGTGACCCAAGGTCAAACAAACGGTTGCCATGGCAACAGCTAACCCCCGGTATCAATTATTTTTTGCCAATATGATCCTAGATATATTTTAGGAAAAGTCAGACAATTTCGCGGTGATCAGACTAAGCGTTGAAAAGTTAAGGAAAAAAAATGGTAGGGTGGGCACATTGTGCCCCCCGGTCCTGATAGGGTAAAGGTAAGCAGATTCATGAAGTTTGGCTTCGCGCAATAATTAAAACCGACTAAAACCATTTACCGACCTCCAGGGTTAATTGTTACCATACTAATTCTTCCCCCAATTGTACATTAGTTTCTTAAACGTTGAAAGTTTGAAACTATGTGGGGACAAAACTTAGCAATAATACAAGGACACTGGATGTCAAATTTATTTAAATTAAATAATCATAGTCCCTAGGCCTAGTAAAATATATACGCAGAAACATGAAAACAACATAAACAAATAAAGGCTGAATTTTAATTGATCCTTTCTAGATAACATATTGACCATTATGTTTTCCTTCGGTATGCAATATCCTACTGTTTCATTGAATAATGAAACCCCTTACACACCAAAGAACAAACAATTGGCATTGCATGGCAAAGTTTGGTTTACCAGCACATCGTTTAAAATGTCTACATCCTGTATTGACTAAAAACCAAAACACATGGCCGCTGACCCCGACATCTGACCCTCGAAACATACCGTATTTGACGCAGTAATGTGTCCAAATAATGCGCAAAATGCCCTGTAAGCAGTCGTCAGGCTGGCACCCAGCCAGTGGCCTGGTTATTCAGGTGAATGCCAGGTACCATTTGTCTCTAGCGCGACCTTTTTCGCTCACCACAATCTGTTGCCGCTATGTTGCCCCTCGGCCATCCACAGACAGAAGGCCTGTGATCGACGACGACCCTGTCCATTGTGTATCCGTGCGGGCCCTGAGCCGGTGGCTAGGCTGGCTGGCCCAAGAAGCGAAGCAGGCTTTGCCTCAGCCGACCTGGCTCCACAAACTCATTGCAAGTAGAATTAACAAGTTTATGACCATTTATTCGTCTATTTACAAACTATAATTTACTTCTCAGACAATCAAAAACAGATAGTGATGGTAATAATAATTGTTCAGTCGGAGCTTAACTAGCAGCTTAACTCGAAAGATGACTAGCTGAGCACGGTCCGCAGTTTTGTGGAGTCAAAACCAACTATTATTTGCTGAAATATGTTGCTTAGGTATAACTTCAACCAGGAAAGTAGTTTTAAGTGACCCCGCAGTTATTTGAATTCGCACTGCTATCCATATGCATTACCCGATCAAAAGCAGCAGATATATAAAATGCGATGAGACGTTACTATTTGTTATCCTGATTTTGTTGTGTGATAAGAAGCAGAGCATCACATGTAGATTTATTGGGAGGAAACCAAACTGCAAGTTGGGTAAGGGTTCATTTACACAGCAGTATGCCAGAAGAGCCTGATTAAGGATTCGTTCCACGACCACGGAAACAACTGGAAGGAGTGCTATTGGTCTGTAGTTTGTAGAGTCACTTGATGTGCTCGGTTTGGGAACAGGTGTTACATATTAAAGGGCCACATTGCTTTTGATTCGGTGCTTTCGGCTATAAAAATAAAAAAAGACATTGTTGGAAAGATTGTTTAAAAGTGTATACAAAGTTTAACATAAATATGCCTTCAAATTGTGCGGTTTTTGTTTAAATTTGTGACCAAAAGCGGTCCGCCATTTTGTAGACTCAAGTGGAGGTAAAGCCTAACGTAAATCACCCATTACGTATGGAGTACACCAGGGTAGTTGGCTCGGTCCCACTCTTTTTCTCATCTTTACCAGGGACATCGCTGAAAACCTTGGAAATACCATGAATAGCCATGCAGACGGCCGTACACTATTCGCCACAATCGCATCTCCTGGACAAACATTACACTGCAACATCACTTCAACGTGAATAAGCTGACATCATTGGTAGAGAACTAGAAACTAACATTCAGTGCATCAAAAACCCAGTCTATCGTCATATCACGATCAAAAACTTCAGACCCACACCATCCTCAGTTAAAGTTTGTCGGGAGTCACTTAAGGATGTGGATTCCAACAAAATTATGGGGTCACATTGGATACATAACTTTCCTGTGCACAACATTAGTAATTCGTGTCTAGCCTCCAGCAGAAAACTAGCCATGATGCGAAAAAAGGCAATGTGGAACGACCTAGATAGTAGAACTACTGCTATCATACCTACAAGTCATTCCTCATCCCCAGTTTGGGGAACAGCACAATCAAAAATGAGGATCGACGTACCTCAAAACAAAGCCACGGTTTCCATTCCACTGAATCTTCAGCCTTTAAACAACCGCAGGCAAGTTGCTTGTGTAAGAGTTTGCAAGAAAAATCATTGCTCTCCGACCTGTATACCTCATCTCTTACTCAAGCACGCTGCTCTGCAGTCATCTACATCCCATCGACATACAGCCGTCATTCCAAATTCATGTACCTCTCAACATCAGATATCTTTTACAGCATTCCATGTAAGGCTTTGGAACTCACTACCTGCTTAGGCTGTTGTCAGCCCAATCAAGCCAATATTCAGTTCAGTTAAGTTCATATTTATTTCAAAACTTGTATTATGTACAAACTCTTAATGCAAGCCAGCAGGGAAAAAAATATAGTAAACATCATCCACATTGAAAACATTACATTAAAACAACAATCAATTTGCAAAAGAGTTTTGGGCACATTCAAAAATTCAAAGCTTGTGGCGACAATGCCCTTAATCAAAAACCATGTTTAAAAAAAACACAAACGATAAGCGAAAACACAAGGGGAAAAATTAAAGGACAACGAAAACAACGAACTGACAAAACTTAAAACTTGATACACATACTTGATATAAATATAATCGGTCGGTCTGTAAGAACAGTCAAGTAAAACGTCCGTGAAAATGATTGTAATCACAATCAAAGACTTCAATCAAATCACCCATACAGTCAAAATAGTCAGTAAGTTAGTCAGTCAATGTTTCAAACATTACAGTGTCATCAGTAAGTCAGAAAAAAGTTAATGAAGAGGTCTGTGAATTGGTAATGACTTTTCAATTAGAAAATAGATGGGTATGAGTTAAGTTGGTTGACAAACCTTTCAACCGATGTTTGAATACGATTTGTTAAGCTTGCTGGAATGTTACTACAGGCTTGAGCAGCGCGATATTGAAAGGTCTCTCTACCAGATTTGGTTTTAAGAAGTGGTAGAATAACATTCCCATTAGTACTTGATCTTGTGTGATGTGAATTGTGTTCGTTGATTCAAGTAAAATTGTCACCAAGATAACTCAGAACTAATCCCGCTAGACACTAAATCTATACCTTTTCTTTGATGAATTAGCGAAAATAATTGTTCCCACCTGTTAATTACATGAAGTTGGTTCTTTGTTTGTGTTTATATTGCAGCTGCCGATATGCTAGGAGCTGTTTTGTGGGCTGGTTTGAATTCAGACTATTCACGGAACATAATGATTGCACCTCCATTAACATCCGATCAAGCTATGAATAGACTGGCTGTTAATTTGACTGTGGATCCAATCGTCGTCGCTCGATACGTTAGCATAAAACACAGTGGTTTTAGTGTAAGCATTGGCGAACTCATGGTTGAAGAAATCACTGAACAAATTTCAATGGGTAAGTTACCGAGGATTTCAGCCAGTAAGTCAATGTGTTACAACCTTCGTTTCCAATTTCATGCTTTTGAGCAGAATTTGTTTTGTTTTTTGTTTCTTTATTTCTGTTGTTAGTACATTGATTGTTTATTTAATTAATGTATTTTGCATTTATTTATTTTTTGTTTATTTAATTTATTTTTTTATTTGTTTGTTTGTTTGTTTACTTTATTGTTTGATTGTCTGTTTGTTTGTTTACTTGATTGTCTGATTGTCTGTTTGTCTGTTTGTCTGTTTGTCAGTTTGTCTGTCTGTCTATCTGTCTGTCTGTCTATCAGTCCGTCCGTCCGTCCGTCTGTCTGTCTGTCTGCCTGTCTGTCTGTCTGTCTGTCTGTCTGTCTGTCTGTTGGGTTGTTGGGTTGTTGGGTTGTTTGTTTGCTCGCTGGTTGGTTGGTTGGTTGGTTGGTTGGTTGGTCGGTTGGGGTGTTTTATTGTTCAAGAAACGAGTTTTTTAGGTGTTTTTGTTTGTATTTACGGAACATGTTTTGATTTTGTTTGTTTGTTTGTTTGTTTGTTTGTTTGTTTGTTTGTTTGTTTGTTTGTTTTTTCCATTATACAATTAAAAAAAAATCCATCATTTATAACTGAAGGAAAAGATTTTACTTTGGTCAGCAACATTCCTCTGATTGGTCAGACTGGGAACAACGAAGCAGCCATTACAGCGTACAAAGGATGCAGTGACTTAACGGCTAGTGTTTCGTTTGGCAGACAACTGACAACAGGAGGAACTAATACTGGACTCCCCTCAGGATCAATGGAAGCAGCTGATTCCATACTGGGCCGAGCAGCAATGTCTCTGGCATTCCCCGAGGCTGGTGGGATAGACAGGGTTGGTGTATTCTACTCAGAGGCGTCTAAAAGTGGAAGGAGCACCAGGATACACACTATAATATTACCTAGTGATGGTAAGACTCTTTTTATTGTTAAGCTTATCAGCAAATCCCTGGCTTTTCGCAACCTTTGTATCTCCGATTCATATGACTATTGAAGGCTACATCAAGATGCGAGATGCGTGTCCAAAACCAACATGGACGTCGCTAGACAATATACTTAGTCCAAACAACAAGTAAAAAAAAAATAATAATTGTCTATTAACCTTCAGGTCAACAAACGTTTTTGCAAGGTTGTTTATTAAAAATGATAATTTAAATTGATAAATAACAAATAAAATAAAAAAAAACATAGCAAAGTGAATGACAACAAATGCTTAGTTTTTGAATACGCTATGAACTCTCAACCCACATGTAACCCCGGTACACAAGGTACAATTGCTACGGGGAGGCCTAAATCAATATTGAGCGTATTGTATTCCATTAATCGAACAGATACAAATAAAAAAATAACAACCGACAAAGTAAAAGAAACAAATATGATACTGTGTGCTGCAAAAAACAAAAGTGGAACATGAAATTATTCCTGGATTATGTGATTGACTGGTTCCTTAATTGATTTTAGGGAAGGGTGAGAAATGAAAACAAACAGCTAGCTTTGGTTTACCAAGAGTCGCAGGATTTGGATGACTTCCTCAGCTTTTGCAATCGCCAACAACGACTGTTCATTTTCCTTTTTCCCCTTTCCTACAAAAATGCAGTATTTTGTTTTCTTTTTTAATACTAACAAAAACTGTTTTTCACTTAACTTGGAAAATTGAATTTGATGACATTTGTGCAGATTGGTTGAATGGCGCGTACTGTTTTAAAATAGAGTACTGCGGAAAAGTTCATTCTTCCCAAAACCAATGATGTCATGCTATTAAAGATGTGTGATGTCTGTACTAGACCACAACTCTAAATCCAAATTGACAGTAAGATACACATACTAAAAATTAATTGAAGTTGGTAACAATGTTAGTCACTTACTACATCAAACTTCTCAGCATACAGGTAATACAGTAGCCTGTTTCCATTCTAACTCTACTTCCAGATACTGCTGTTCATATTCGCCCTGAGCAGCGAACATTAACAGTGAATGTAGGAGAGTCAGTCACACTTCGTATGATCAACAAGAATTCACCGACCGGTGACTACAGGTGGAAGCATAATGGAGATGCAAACGATGAATGGAACAATCAGCTCAATGTGACTATTCCAAGTGTTGTCAAAGCTGACGAAGGGATTTACAGCTGCTTCGCAGAAGGCCAAGAACATCAGCAACTTCACGGAATAATGAGACTCGTAGTGCAAGGTTTGTTCTACGTTCACTATGGACTATAATGAGTAACGGAGACTTTAGGTTTAGGTTTGAACTCGCGATTTAATTGTTGTTGTTTTTTTGGTTTTTTTGTATTCTTTTGTTACCGTCAGAGCAGCCACAATTTTTTTTTAAGTTTGCTGGACCCACGAGTAACATTTTTTCACCACCCTGTCTTTAAGGTCAAAAACCCACCCTGCAAGCCCAAAGCAGATATAAATCACTGTGGGGGTGAATTGGAGTGCCGGCCAAGACTTAGACTTGTCTTATTTACGATCCTCGTGCCGCACAAGCAAGCTGTTCTCACAAATTGCATACCACCGTGTGCCAAAGATCCTTAGCACAGGGGTCAATCATTTACTTTACTGGGACAGGTGGCTGCTGTCTTTCAACACTCCTTACTCTGCAGTGGTTAGGGTTTGGCCAACAGGAGTCCTCAGGCCTGTGAAGTAAACCAGGGGTGATGATTACATAGAATTTTGGCCCTGTTGACCCATAGAAAAAAATAGGACCATGTTTGGTAACATATCGTCGCTATCTCAGTTTTTGGCGAAAATGAGTTTTTCGTATATTTGGATTAAATATAGTGAAATCTTCATTTTCTCAAAATTTTGGGACAAAATCTCATCTCTTGTTGTTGTTTACAGCTGTAAACAAAAGCGACGCATCGTCAAAAATGAAAATTTTGGGTTCCCGAAGTGACCTATCGCGATAGGTCACTTCGTGGGACCAGACACCCTTGTTATGCGCGTTTCACGAAGTGATCTAAATGAATATTCAAATGATACTCTTTCTCAAGAGCCGAATCTTTTATTTTTTTAAAGATCATTTTTCATAATTAAATTTCTAAAATTACATAATGGGAGTTTAGCTTCTGTTACTAAAACCTCGTATCCTGTAATATTTATGAATGAATCAAACAAAATCATATAAGATGTTATTTCTATAGAGGACGCGCGTCTGGTAATTGAACGTAATGCACACTAACATTGTGTATATATGGAATGGGAGCAGTCCAAGTTAACAACGACGTGGCGTGTTATCATGTGAATGATTGTGAGTATATTTTTGATCAAAATATAGTTCAAATTGTTTTAACGTTTCGTTCTTTAATTAATTTCTTATGAATACTATAAAATCGGATGGCTTAGTTGACAATTCAATGCACAGATTTTGTGTCAATTAGCCTAGGCCTGACCCTGGACCCGTCCGCCTTTTGTGTGGTTAACCCACGCCCACGGCATCACATTCACAATCACAGGCCTAACTCTCTACTTGCTCTAGTCTCTACTCTAATCATTTATTATGTTGAACTAAAAAAGTTTAACGATAGACTGGCTGGGTGGAAGCCGAATTAAATTGTTGTCTTGTCTCAGTCGGGCCATGTTGATGGTATGGCGGTGGGGTGGTGAATATTGAAAGAGTTTATTCAAACACTTGAGGCTACACATTTTACTATACTAGGAAGGAAGGAAGGCTTGTTTAACTTATTTTTTAGTGTAGGCCCATTGTAATTTTATTCACTCTATCGTGTGACAAAGGCCTAACAACGTTAAGCAGACCAGAGTAAAAACTCACTTTTGATGCTGTTCATAAATCGTAATCAATTGCCTACCTTGGTTCTATTTTGTATTTTAAGGAGTAGCCACTATAATGTAGCCTCTGTCATGAATTTCTGAAAGGAGGGCGTTTTGGTGGAAATTTGTCAAGATGGCGGACAGGCTGAATGATAACTATTCAAAAATCACGACAAAATACTTAGGACCGTCCCACATTGTTGAAACAAAAATTTAAATACTATACGATAGGGATTATCCGGCTGGGAAGTGAAAACAATTTTCCATTGAATTACTACAGCATAAACATTAGTATAGCAAGTGTTAAACAGTCATCCTGAAATTTAAACTTATAAAATGACTTAAGGATTTTGTGACAAAGACAAAAAGAGTGACAAGCATCCTCATTATTTTTTTTTACCACAGCCTTGGACTCAACCCTGGTAAGCTACACTATGGATGTTTTAGTACAGGGGTCTGATGGTAGTCAAAATATTGTGCTATCAAACACCTGAAATTTCAGCCCCCATCGAGACTTTACCAGACAGAAGATGATGTGGGGGAAAGTACGGTGGAAGGGAACAGTGATAGACATGGGTGACATTGGAGGTAAGCTTAAGATGTGTAAATAATGAAACATTAGCCATTGACTCTTATCAGTGTCTGTATACGTTTTACATTCTTTCAGAATTACGTTTTGTTTGAAAGTACCAAGTACATGAAATAATAATTGTTTCAATAATCAGTCTGTTAAATGTTGTTTTATTCCACAGGACCTGAGGATAGCGATAGCGGTGAAGACGACATGCCTCTCGCCTCATTACTAGGCCATTCAGCAAAGAGTGAGTCTTAGTGTTATACTAAATCATAAATACTACGTGGTCTGTATTACAGTATTCTGTTGTTTTTTGTTCTATATGTCATCAGCTATTGATATTGCAACTGAGCATGCATCATATCCAGAATCCTCACTAAGTCTAATGTTACTCCTCAATTGTTTATAGACAGGGTCTTTTATTCAAACAATGGTTCTTTTTTCAGGTGCAGTGTCAAATGTAAGCATTAAACTGTTTTCTTTCTCCACCTAAAACCATTATTGCATTACTCTGTTTCAGTCTATGAGGGTGACTCAGGGGGCATCAGCAGCATTCCCGGTGAAAATGCAGCATTGGATGTTACTGCATTGGACACCACACCACAAGACACCTCACTAGACATTGGACACCAAACAACAATAGACACAACTGCTGAATCCCAGTGAACTCATTTTTAAATTAACTTGTACGTTAAATAAATAGATTGAATAAAGGTATAATGCATCATGTGATTTTGGAAGAATGCATTCATTCTGATTATCTAGTTTCCAAAATGCATATCATAAAACAAACCTCTGAAAATGTCATCAAAATCAGTGTTCACACTTTTGAGAAAACAGTGAATAACGGTTGAATTTTATCAGTTATTTTGTATACATTGTCTTTGGTAACTGTTGTTGCATTACATCATTTTAGACGGAAATGTTCAAGGAGGGATGGGAGAGGTGGTTACAGTCTTCATCTTTACCAAGCTTTCAGATTGAAATTAATCAAAACATTTCTGCTTATTACTACAGCTATATCACACCTTTAGAGTAAAATTTAAAGACTAAAGATTTGAAGCTTGTATGTGCAAAATGCAAAACCAATCAATTACAATTCTTAATTTATTTACAAAATTTCACTATATTTCTACATTTCGGTTTTAGTCATCATCATGTCCAACCTTTTCCGAGATGAATTAATCCATTTCTTTAGTATGATGGACATTAATAAGGACTAAGTATTTTGGATCATTGTTAAAAACTTCCTTAGTTCATCATTGCCTTTTGTTAAATGACCAGCCTGGCAATCCTGTGTATGTACAGGATGTTAGAGGTTTTTAAATGAGATTCGTTTTTACAATAAATCATTGGTTAAAATGGACAGAATTGGCTTGTCATGTGATTGCATAACGTACTGACATTAATGAATGACTAAATCACTATTAATTATAAAATTACCCCTGTGAAAGTTCCTATTATGACATTTTGTTAAAGAGCATGGTTTCCACCGACTTTCCCCATGATGAAATATAAACAGATGAAAAAAAAAAAACGTGTAACAACGTGATCGGATTTTAAATGCCCTTTTCCGACTATTTTGGACACACATTGACCCCACCCCCACCCCGATAGTATTTTTAAAAATCGGCCTGTATGCCAGCGTGTGTATTATGAACGCGTTGAGTGCCATAGGCAGAGTGTTGCGCGTGCGCACAACAGATAGGTCGCCCGGCACAGAGCTCAGAAATGAAACTTTTCGTACCACGAAGTGACCTATCGCGATACGCCGCTCGCTGCGCGTAAGAAAACTGAATATTATAATTTCACGAAGTGACGTATAACTTTGCCACTTTATATTTACCTTAATACTAGATATTTTTACATTAAACAAAAACAGTGTGAATCTATGACTTTTAATCTACCTGCTGTTGTATTATCAATTCCAAAGAAGTGATATTTCTGTGGGAAATGACCAATCCAAAAACAGCTAAACTGTAAACCCGTTTAACTCGAAACGACAAAAACTGAGATAGGTCAGTTTGTGGTACGAGCGACGATATGGAACATTTTTACACCTTTCCGCTTACGCCAGGGTTTTAATAAATATATAAATATATATTTATTTGTTACCTTTCTGTTGTAAAAGATTTTCCATCAGGAATGTGGGGTCCGATGTGCTTAAATACCTGCCCTCGGTGCTACAATGGAGGTATATGTGATGACAAGACAGGATCTTGCGTCTGTGCTCCAGGATTCAGTGGTGAAATTTGTGAAAAAGGTACAGAGCATTGTGTAAAATATATATATTAAAAATCTAAGTACAAGTTCTTTTTTTCCCCGCTTGAGACAAAACTATTCTTCCACCAATAGAATTCTTCTATCTGTTAGTAATAACCAATGAAACAATGGACCCAGTTTTCATTAATAATATTATTTTTTTTTTTTAAGTTCATGGTGGCCATGTGTTTGGTAAGGACGCTCAGTACAGCTGCTCTGATAGTCACGATCCTCACAACACTGCCTGCCAGGGTCATCTGTTCTGTCTTCCTGATCCTTATGGATGCTCATGTGCTGCCGGCTACACGGGACTGGACTGCATGACAAGTAAGAACAAGTAAAACGTATCGACAAAGACAAACTTCAGCAAAACATTACACGTGATTTGAGATAATTAATACTTACATACAAAATACAAGAGTAAAATACAAGAATGATAAGTATTGCAGCTCTTGGAACTCATGGATAAAAAGCTCTACAATTACAAATCTTCCAACGACGTCAATGTCCGAAATTATGTGAAAGGAATAATAAGAAGACAAAAAGGCAGTTGCTTTATTTGTTCATTATGAACGTGCAGTGAATCATTCAGACCTATTCAAACAATTACTCAGTGTTTACTGCTGGCCGTGACCACCGAATATGATGAAATATACACTGATTTGTTATAATGTTGTGAAGTTAATGCAGTTGATTCTATGTATTACGTGTTTTTTTTTTTTTTTTTTTAAGGCTGCATTTTGGGGATGTACGGTGCAGACTGTAAGCAGACATGTCACTGTCAAGATCAAGGGACTTGTCTTAAGGATACGGGAGAGTGCAACAATGGAGGAGGCGGGGGTAGGTCAAATCTACTTTATTGCTACAATATCCTGCATGCAATATTCAATTTCCTCCTAAATTATATAATAATGTTTTTTTAAGTCCTTAAATAAAATGCAGCGGACGTCAGAAAAGGCAAATTGCACACATCCAAAAGATTTGGAAGACGATAATGAAACCAAAATAATAAACAATTAAACAGAAGTAGTCAATTTGTTTATACTGAAATTAAACTGTTATAAAAAATATAATACTAAAATGGCTGTGTTATACCTATAAAGGTCTTGTTATATTTTCAGTATATTCAATGCTTGTTTGATTTGGCAAATGGTCGTATGATTTTCCCACAAGCATCCCCGTTAAAAGTTCAAGTCTGGATTTTAAGGAACTCTAATTTGTTTGAATATATTTTTTTCAGGATGTGAATCTTCGTATTATGGGGAAAACTGTCAGTGTTCAAGTAAGATACAACCCTAATGATACGTTTTTTCTTGTTTTTATAATTATTTGTTTTATAAATATTTCAACACACTGCATAACGTTTAGATGTAGGGGATTTTTGTTGAGGCTCAAATCGAATACCTAATGCAAACTCAGGCTTAGCTGACTGAGGACTTAATCTAAACGATTGTTTGCCGTGAGTTATCACTTTAAGAGGGACAAACTATAACTCTAATGAGTTGGAGTGATTCGTTTATATTAAATTTATGACTTACAAACGCCAAGAACTGCATTAGGACCATCTTGGTTTCATTCAGCAGTTAATGAAGTTAGCAGTGCAAATCATTGTCATTTTAGAGAGTATTAGTAGTTTAATTTGTTTTATTCTGAGGTTTTGCTTTTCTGTACTCCTCTCAACTACACTGATAATAAAGTAAGAGGTCTCAAGGTACTTGTTCAGGATCCTACTTCACTAAGCGTTACCTGGCAACTTGACTTGTGTCCCTCTGGTTACGTCGTGGAATATGAATTTATCAACACGAATATGGATCTGTGTGAGGACATTTCACCACCACAGAGAATAAAGTATACTCTCAGTAGACAAGCTACTAGTCTTCTCATTACTGGTCTGGTGACAACCTCAACGTACAGTGTTTATATTAAACCTCTTTATGATGGGATGGAGGGACCTGAATCGTCAGTCTCAAGGAAATCACTAACAGGTAATTACGAAACAACTGAGAAACTACGATAACTCTCCTCATGTTATTATGACATGTTGTAAGTTAGGCCATGACGTCAAGATTTATGACTGTGGGCCATAGGTTGTAAGTTTGTTTATCAATATTGGTGTCAATATTCACGACATGGGGCACAAGTCGTGGATTTTGTCACCAGTGTCTATGTTCGTGTCTTCACCAAAGCCATAATTACATCAGCCACTCTTTTAATATTCTGTTTACAACATTACCATGTTAAGTTGCAGCCCCTACTGCTTTCCCGAGTGACGTCATGTCAACCTCCGTGGATCAACAGAGTCTGAGTTTCTCCTGGAGTGCGCCACCGTGTGGAAGTCGAGGTGGACCCATCACAGAGTACACGTACAAGCTGACTCAAGTAGGCTCAATGGATGACAGTGTAGTGAAGCAGTCTAGTACGGCAAGTTCAATGGTAACAATCGATGGATTAATACCATATACAAATTACAGCTTCCAGGTCGCAGCCACCACCAGTGCAGGAATCGGGCCATTCAGTGATGCTGTTGATGTGAGAACACTCGTAGGAAGTAAGGATGTACCTTTATCATTTGGTTTAGGCCTATTTTCTTTTTGTTCTTCAAAAAGTGCAATTCTTGTGTAATACAATACATGGTACACACAATTAATGATGAAAGAATATATTTTATAATTTATCAAACAGTTTCATGTTCTATTTTAATACATTGCATAACAATTGTATCTGACTTGACGTTGATCCTGGACGATCTTGACCGATACCGTAGCATTTGTACTTTTTTTTTTTTTTTTTTTTTTTTTTTGGCTTTTCAGAACCTGGCCCAGTTGAGAATGTTCGCTCTGCAGATCAAACTGAAATGTCAATTACCTTGGAGTGGTATCAACCGCTGAGTCCTAATGGAGTAATCGAAAAATACATAGTATGTGTTGATTTTATTTTATTTTATTTATTAACTTTTTAATTTTTCAAAATTGTTAAACGCAGTTATTATTATATCTTCAAGGGTAAATCAATCATCGTTTCGGAATGTAAATTAAAAGGAGCAGTTATTATTAAGAAACTAAGATAAAACTGACAGTGTAATGGACCGGACACACTTTCTTAAATCGTTCTTCAAATAAACACCTAGTCAAAGCCATGTTTTACTGTCTAGGTTGAGTACAGAGCTGTAGAGAAACTTCAAGAGCACAAGAGGATGGACCTTTGGTGGATTTCACGAGTCACAGTCATTGATCTCGAACCGACCACGAAATATGAATTCAAAGTTTCGGCTAAAAACCAAATGTACACAGGCAATGCATCAATACTTGACGTATACACCAAACCAATAAGTGAGTAAATCTGTTTAGTTTCATTACAAAAGGTAGTTCTCTTTTAAAGATCAAGGAATTTCAAATGTACGTTTTTAGTCTAGTTCGGTTCGGTTCGGTTTGGTTCTGTTTTGTTATTATGACAGGCGATTTAGTCATGTTTAATTTAATATCTCGGTTTGGAAAAAAAACAATGTTTTGTCAACTTATTAATTCTCTCTTAAATTTTTAAAATGAATGGTCTCCTACAGAACCTCCTGAGCCCCCAGCACCAACAAGAAACCAAAACGAACCCACAGATAAGACAGTCACCATCAATCTAACGCCCATTGACAACGATGCTCTCATCACGTAAGCATCAACTAATTATAAACAATTGGTATTTCTGAAGACAAATCAATGTTTCATCAATTTATGTGGCTATTATAATCTTGTAAGCGTGCCACATATAATTTATATAATAGTTATTTTATATAAAACTAGTAGGGTTGATGGCCTTAGCTTTCGATCCAAACCGGACCTTCGTCAGAGGCAAAAAACCCAAATAGCTGGTTTTCTATATTTATATAAATAATATACAGAAATGTCAAGTCAAACAAAATTTGGTTCTGCCCGGTGGTGTAAAATGTTCTTTGATGTGTTGATTCTTTTAAGATTACATATATTCATTGATAATCATTTGTTTTAAAACTATTACGTCATTTTATTATGTTTCTGTGTAAACAACATTATTATTAGAAGCATGTGAGTTTAATGTATTCACACGGACCTTTGTTTTTGTCGTTCATTACACACACAAAAAATAGCAGTAATTAGTTTTTGAAATCAAAGTAGGTGGTCTCAATCTGAAAGTTCATACTAGTTTAACTAATTCCTCTGTAAAATATTGCCAAAATGGAAGAAATAAATTAAATGTAAAACACATAAGGAGAGCTGAAAGTGCAGTGTTTTTGTTTTGTTCACTTTTCAGCATGTATATACATTTTGTAAACTTTCGATTGTAACACTCGAAATTAAAATCCATCGTGAGCTTTATGTTGACCAAAAGAAAGGTGGTTAATGACAAAATAAAGATAGATCATTACAGGTCGGAGTTTGAGAACACAGATACTAAGACCATTTTCAAGAAGGCTAAATCCCTTCTTCACCAAGGTGTTATCATCCCTGATCACAGGTCTGCTCAAGATCTCAGTTTTAGCTTTGCCACATTCTTTACTGACAAGATTGACAAAATATACAGGAGCATTGAGAAAGAACTTGAGGAGGGCAGCTATGGATCCAGCCCCTCAAAATATTGCCGATTGTGGTTTTCACGAATTTGAACGAGCGAGCGAAAATGACAAATTTACAGCTCATCAATAAGGCTCCTTCAAAGTCATGTCTTTTGGACCCATTGCCGACGTGGTTCTTAAAACAAAACACTCGGACATTTGTCCCGATTATCACACGGGTTTTCAAAAGATCTCTTAGCGCTGGTGTTTTCCTACTTCACGCAGACATGCTGTGATCACTCCCATCATAAAGAAACAATCGCTTGACTGCAATGTGCTGAAAAAAACTACATACCTGTTTCAAACATTCCTTTCCTGTCCAAAGTTGTTGAGAAGCAAGCTATCAAAAGCGTCACCAACTACATGACTCGTAAGAATCTTCGAGAACCTCTACGATCGGCATAAAGACCTTTACACTCGTAGAATCATATTCCTACGTGCCTGCCACACGCCTACTGAACACTCAACCAACAGAACACTCTGATCTGCTCGCAACCGGACTTTCACATGTTGCTCCCCAAATGTGGAACAACCTCCCAGTGTCCATTAGAAATTGTAACTCTTTGCCAATGTTCAAGAAATTTCTTAAAACTGATCTGTATCTCAGCGCTTTTCTCTTGTCGAAAATGTGCTTTATAAATGCTCTGTTTAATGTATGTATGTATATGTATGTAAAATCAGTGTCTTCAAATTCCATTTTCTCGACTTTAACAGTAGTTCAGACCTTCCATAGAAATATTTCCAGAGAAGATTGGTACTATTATGAATTTCATAATCAGTAAGTTCTCAGGCTGATACCAATAACAACATGTTGATGAATACCGCTTCTACACTTATCGAAAGGGAATAGTGATGTATACATTTCATTGTAATCATTACTGTTTTCTTTTTGTGAATGTACAGATCTTACGTGATCCGCGTAAAGAGGGAGACAACGGAGACTAAGAGGGAAGCGTTAGATCCCATCCATTACGAGGACTCTAACAATGACTACATCGCAGCTGAAATCCTAAAGGAGATGGTACAAAACTCTTTCGTAGTTGGAGATGGCGAGATTTATGGCGGCTACTACAATGCACCACTGGATCCTGGAGTGAAGTATAGCGTCAGCGTTGGAGCAGTCAGCAGAGGCAATGGGACGGTAAATTTATTTAACCCTATCAGGACTGGGCTTTTTTGATGTACGGGGAAACGGGGGGCACCTTCGTCAAAACTTTCCACAGATGTATATGATGACGTCAAAAATGTCCCAAAAACGTCAATAAAGGGCATTTTTGACTGTTTTTTGTTCGCCCATTTTTGGTCAAAAGTCGTGTTTTCCCCATAACTTCTGTATTTTTCGTCCGAATGTTTTGAAACTTGGCAAACTTGTACATTTTACAAGATCAATTTAATTCGAATCTTATTTAGTTACTGGAGTCACCTTTAGGTGCATTGTAATCCATGAATTTATCCCAGTTATGGGATTTTTTTTTTTTTTTGCGTTTTTTTCACTTAAAAATCCAAATGGCCGCCGCAAAATGCCTAGGGAGAAATATTAAGGCTTGGGTGACAAATCTAAATATTTCTGGGATCTGGAAAGTAAGAAGTTAGCATGTTGAAATTGCTAATTACAGGCTGCAAACACAAAATCTAAGATGGCCGCCAAAACCTTTTCAGACTATCACGTGACTCATCACTATCACTTTTCTAGCAAAGAAATCAAAAATAAGTGGAAATTATGTTCAAAAAGCAACACAAATCACAAAAAACAGTTAAATCGTGTGACCCAAAGCCAAACAATGGCAACAGCTAACCCCCGGTAAAAAAAAATGTTTTGCCAATATGATCCTAGATATATTTTGAGAAAAGTCAAGAATGTCGCGGTGAACGGACTAAGCTTGAAAAAGTTACGGTCTTGGTAGATTGAATTAAGACGAATTTGCATAGACACCCTTGATGTTACCCTTGTCGCAAATTGGGTAGACAACCAGAACAAATGAGTATCGCTGTGTTTTCAGAGCATAGAATGAAGCAAAAGATTTACACACGGCCTGTTCTATCGGGTAAATCAAAAGAAACAGCAATCTATAGACGCTTATAAAGTGGCTGTCCCGTATAACAAAATCGGTGACTTGTGTTGGAAATTCATGTTGTTGCTGCCTTGAATTAAATTCCATGATTCTGGTACTTTCTACAGGATGCATCTGTCACTTACTCAGAACCAGTTACAGTTACATGTAAGTAGTAAATTATATTACGAATTAATTTTATGATCTAGCCAATATTATGTAATTTAAATTGAATAATAAAACTAGATTCCTAATTAAAGGTATCATTTGTTTTGTTTTGACACGAAAATTGTTTAATATTACAAACATGCTGATAAGTTGCAGTGGCTGTTATGTGGTCTTGCAGTCATATGCAAATTATAGTGTTATCTATTGAAAATACATGTACATGGCAGGTCACCCATAGTTTCTCACATTTTTTTTTCCTTCTATTTCTATCTTTAAAATATCTCGTACTCTACTGCACGATAATATTGCCCGTTGTACACCCATGTCCATTCATCGTACGTTCCCCTGTGCACACCCGTATGTGGATGATCACTCGACTGCAACACCATGTTCAACTCATACAACCCACTCAACTGTAACACCATGTTCAACTCATTCAACCCACTCTATAACTTAAAATTCCACACAACCCGACTCTGGTGTAGGATCGGGGCAGGCGGTTAGGAGGGCGGTTGGCGGTGAAGGGGGTTGACCTTCCACTCACCCCTCACCGCTTGACCCTCCACGAACCTCCACCCTACACACCAAAAAGAAGCAAGATACTCACTCTATACTACTATTGAGACAAATTTGTATTTATAATTTATGTAATTCTCCTTCGTTGCATTTTTATTAGCATATTACATGACTGTTTTTAGGAAAAATACATTTGTGTTCAGCTTATATACATGTAAGGTTGTATTTATAGGCCTACAGGAGAAATGAAAGACCATGGTTTAAAGTGAGATTCTGTGGGTCTTTGACAGTATTTCAGACCGAACTGTGACTGTGTTAAAATATTTGTACTGGTATGAACTTTACTTAATAATGCGTTTATAGATTGAAACTTGTTATTCCCCGACAATTACCAATCCAGTATATGCCCATCGTCTTTATTGCTAAATGGGGAGGGACTGGGAGCTTAAGAGTCATTGTGGTTTGTTCATTCGCGCTCCCAAACGAGTTCCAGTATTTTGACGTAATTATTTACACTATATTTCAGCCGGAACGCAGATGAGTGGAAGTAACCCTTTGATTGCTCCAGTGATCCTGTTTGGACTCATTGTCCTAATTCTTGTTCCAGTTGTTATCATCCTTTACTTCAAGTTCAGAAAAGCTCGCAACGATCTTTTGGAAGGCTCCACTAGACCGAAGAGAGTATTGGTATAAGATGAAACAAGAACTCATTATCACACTTAAACAGATATGTTTGACCGTTAGCGTATTTCAAACATTTCAAATTTTTGCTTCTGTCACAAAAGTTAATTATTTTTATGTTCCCGAACAATTATGTTTTATCAAAATGAGAAATGACATAAACTCGTTTTACCATATGTGACAAAATTCTGTTAAATTTAGATGGAAACAACAGCAAGTAACACTTTCGTTATTTGTGTCCCATTCGTTGGACATTGTTTGGCTTGATAACTAAACTTTGCAAAACTGTATAGAATGTGTAAAAATTACGTTGATCTACACGGCCAAGCAGGCTGTTCGGGGAATGAAAATCTCATTCCGGTTTGTTTCAATTGTTAATAATAAATAGTAAACTAAAGGTAAAATACAGGTTTATTCAAAGTTGTATTTCTTAGAATCAGTCTGAAAGCTTACTGGTTATGCAGTTCATACCAGTACCAATCTTCCATTCAAAAACATTTGTCTGGATTGCTGTCAAAGTCGATAAAATAGAATTTCAAGACCCCTACTTTATTTTCGGTTGTAACAGTCGAAATTAAGGACATTGTGTTTACATGCTTAAAAGTGTGTTCCGTCTTTCACTTTTTTCTCTTGACTCGGACAACTGATTGAGTCCAAATGTACATTTTTTTTTAAACTTGCTTTCATTTGATCACAAAAAGTGAAAAACTCACTATCAGCATGGCCACTCCTACATTTAACCTTTAATTTACTTGTAATGTTTCCCTATGAGATCGCTACTAATCTGAACCAACCGGTAATGGAAATGCAACCGTCAAAAGCAGCACATCTGACCGAGGATAAAGACATCTACGAGGACATTGGTCTCCCCAAGTGGGCAATGGACTGGGAAATTAAATGGAAACATCTGATTGTGGAAGATGCAATACTTGGAAAAGGACACTTCGGAGAAGTGCATCTCGGTGGCGTCAAAACGAAAGGAAAGGTCACTAAAGCAGCCGTGAAAATGCTGAAAGGTCAGGAAACAACCAATCATTCGTTATTCCTTGTTTATGTTTCGTAGTAACTTTTAATGAAATAGGTATACATATCAACCATTGCATCTGTATGTATGAATGTATTAACCGTTCGGATATGCCATGTTGTCAGCTTGGGATCAAACCACGTACAACATAGCTTAAGTCAAAGTTAATCAATTGATTTTGAAATAATTAAATTATTTCAAAATCAATTGCTTTAAAGGTGGTGCTTCTCAAGATGCTGCTGATGACTTCCTGAAGGAGTTTCAGACGATGACTGTAATCGGACTACATCCCAATGTTGTTGGGCTATTGGGTGCTTGCTTTAATGCAGGTAGGTTTGTTACATAATTATACATGCTGATAGGTTACTTGAAGAATTAGTTAGCTCTTCGTCTGATAAGCTCATTTTAATTTTGCTGGTTGGTTGTCTTTACGAATGATAGCACCTTTCGTTTTCAACGATAGATTTATCTGACACGTTTTAAACTTCCCATCAAAGTAAGCACGACTAATCTAGACT
This sequence comes from Marthasterias glacialis, assembly GCA_911728455.2. Classification (NCBI taxonomy): domain Eukaryota; kingdom Metazoa; phylum Echinodermata; class Asteroidea; order Forcipulatida; family Asteriidae; genus Marthasterias; species Marthasterias glacialis. Next base: position 4,433,568 of record OU452225.1, on the reverse strand, counting down.
GCAAAAAGTGGAATATTTCAAAATATGTTAAATTTTAATACGGAATCAATACTATTTTTCTTGCGTAACCCATACACCCATGTATGTTACTCTATACTCAATACTTTTCCGAGTTCTGTGGGATATTGACAATTACGAAAAGAAGCTAAAAGCAGCTATATGCTTATAATTGTCTCATTTGTTTACAGGAACGCTGTATGTTGCCTTGGAATTCCTACCAGGAGATAACCTACGTAAATATCTACGGAATAATCGGCAAAGACATCTCCAGGGTCAATGCTCTAAAAACAAGGCTTCTCTTGTTACATTGTCACAGTTGTTGAAGTTCGGTGTGGATGTTTCAAGAGGAATGCAACACCTTGCCGAAGCTGGGGTGGGCAATGTTTACCCTAATAAAAGTTTAGAGTAATTTATATTGATTTTTGACAAGGCAGCAAAGGTGCACAACTGTCACCGTAAAAGTTACCTTTACACCAAAAAGCAGTTTGATAATGTGCTGTCTCTATTTAAAGCCGGTTATATCAGGGTGATATATTTACGGTTGATTCAAGATAGTTACAGTTAATGCTTTTTGTCAAAGGTGAAACCCCTAATTTTTACGGTAATTGTTTGGCACCAGGTTATTAGAACGATTCAATGCAGGGGGCAATCAGTAGTGATCACTTGTTTTGTTTCAGCATTTGTTTCCCCTTCTATTTCTGGAACATGACCCAAGCGTGTTTTCGAACTGAATTATGCTAATTATCACATCGTTTGAAACTAACCATACTCATAAATGGTATAAGTGAAATCGTCACACTAGTGATAAACTATACCAGTGTCTTTTTGCCTGTTGAAGATAATTCACCGTGACTTGGCCTCGCGGAACATACTTCTTGGAGAAGAGTTGATTGCCAAGGTTTCTGATTTTGGACTGTCCAGAGGAGAAGACGTCTATGTACAGGAATCTAAGGTGAGCCTACATTGACTCAATGGTTCAATTAGAGCATTTGTAAGGATTTATTAAACCGAGTTAAATATTGATTACAAGCCATGCTTGACACCAGCCATTTTCTATTGTATTTACCTCCACAACAAAGCCAAGTGCATTCACTTAAAACAAACAATTTTAAGAAACATTTTGAATATACGTCTGTTTCGTTTTTGTTTGATTGGAAAATTAAGTTCTAAATATTTCAGACGTAAATCACTATGGCAAAACTATTTTTCTTTTTCTAAAACCTTGCACTTATAAATCTTAATAATTAATAATGACCGTTTCGATCATCAGCGCTCATTATTACACTCATTTTTGTTCCTAGACCCGGATTCCCCTGCGCTGGTTGGCCATTGAATCTTTGACGCATCGCCGATATGTCTCCAAAAGTGACGTGTAAGTCATTAACTGCATCGTGGGTGTTTGGTGTAGTTAAAAGTACAAGTCAAATAACTATGGGGCCCCTAAAAGGACAAACGAAGAAAACGCTAATACATGTAACAAGAAATAAGTTGCATTCTTTATTTCGTGCTCACGAATCATTTCGTACACGACAAATAAGTTATTTTGAGTACACGAAATACCCTTTTTCGAGCGTGCGCTCGAAATAATTTTGAACTTGTTTCGAGTGCGAACAAATGATTTATAGTGTTAAATGTACGAAGTATCATATTTTTAGTGCACGAAATGATTTCGCGCGCTCGAAGAAAATCATTTATTTGCTTTGAAATTGTTTTGTTTGCTCGAAGTTATTTTGTGCGTTCGAAGTCATTTCGAGGGAACGAAATTGTTTCGAAAGCATGAACAGAAGAACTCCAGTTATTTTAGTTTTTCTCAATTGAGGCCCCGTAGATGTTTGAGTTATGTATAATTATTGAGCATCAATTGTGGATAAAACAGCCTTTGACTTTTTCGTTTGGCAGAACAAAATTGTAACAACTGTTGGGGTCAAGGAGATTAAAAAAAAATAATAATAATACAAAAAAAATTAAAAAAATAAATATAACGACTTCACATAAGTGACACTGAACCACTATGTCATTACCACATAAATCAACGTCATCCATTTTATTTGAAATAAGTTTATATTGTGGTTAACACTTAGATGGTCTTTCGGAGTTTTACTGTGGGAAATTGCGACATTTGGTGAGTACTTTAAACTCAATCTAACGAAGTTCACATGTTTGAATACTTGTTTAAATTGTTTCAGTTACATTTTCTTCTTCTTCTTTTTTTTCGGGGGGGTAGACTTTATAAGAAAAAAAATCTATCGTGAAGTTTGATTTTATTGCTTCTTCAAAACGTCGAAAAGGGTTTTACATTACATTGAAACAATTGTGTACAATACTGAAACAATTTCATGTTAAAATCTCTAGGAGGAACTCCTTACCCAGGTATTCAGAGCAGGGAACTGGCTGATAAATTACTCGATGGATACAGAATGCCTCAACCAGAAAACTGCCCGGACGATATGTAAGCAGCATTCAACATTCACCACCAGATCACTGACTAGTCGAGATACTGTGACTTTGCTATAAACACAGAACCAGAACTTTACATAACACACACCACCAATATGACTCGGAGTATATAATCGTATATCGGAGTAAGATAAACCAAATCACGCCGTCATTTGCTTTGCTACAATTCTGTTATCTCTATTAAATAGTAGCAATCATTCTAAAAGCTGATGGTACAATAAAGTGCTTTTTAGTCTATATTGATCACAATATAGGGCTTGTGGATACTGATATGCTGTTGTAAACGTCTTACTCTTTAATCATTTGTTTGCAGCTACAACTTGATGTTGAAGTGTTGGGAGAAAGCACCAAACAAGCGTCCAGGTTTCGAAGAAATCACTGAAGCTCTGGAGAAAATACGACAAGTCCCGGCCATCATTGTAAATGTTCTTATTAACTTTGCTCAACGTTTCATTGTTTGGTCAATTTAACATTTGGCAAGATTAGTTAAAGACAAAGGCTCAAACTTCCAATGAACCAAGTGATTAAGACCGGCCTGAAACTGCTCTTTTATGGTCTGCTGTTAGATGTTTGCGAAATACATCTTAATGACACGAACGATTATAAAAATGACTCACTATGTCTAGTTTTGGGTTGGACGTCGGTTCGCTTTATCTCTTTCTTTTTGCTCTTTGTTTTCCAGACACAAGCATCACAAACAATTTATGAGAATTTCAGCGTCATCGAGCCAGAGTTTGACGATAACTAGATGCATGCTGAATAAAGTGGTTTATCCTGAAACTGATGTGACAGTCATTTTGGTATTACGTTTTCCCGGCCAATTCGATTTAACACCCGGATCATTCAATTTGGTTTGATAAGGAATGCTGCCTTGCATCAATGGTCACAGTCAAAATGAACTATTCACTTTAGTCATAAAATATCATACATATTCATAAGGTCGGCCAACAGCAAAAAGGCTGGTCAACCATTCAATGTCATTAATTGTAAAAAAAAATAATATTAATAATAATAAACAAATAAATAAATAAAAAATAGGTGGTAGAAATTCAACTGAAGACTATTCACTTTAGTCATAAAATATCATACATATTCATGAGGTCGGCCAACAGCAAAAAGGCTGGTCAACCATTTTATGTCATTAATTATAAAAAAAAAAAAAAATGCAGTAGAAATTAACATGAAGAATTGTGAAGCGTGGGTTGTCTTGAATGTATATAAATAATACAGACGGACGAAAACGAAGAGTTGGACGAAATAATGCGTGCACGAAAACGAAATTGGATGCAATAGCAGTTAAAAAAGAAACCCTATTTCGAATGAATTAGAGAAGCATGCATGGATTTGAACGTGTCCTAACCCTTGCAGTCCCAAATTGCCAAAGTGAAGGATTGAGAAGGACTGGGGCCGGTATACCCAAATAACAAATGCTAATCATATGGACAGGCATTCCTATCTTATCTAAGTCCAATTTGAACTACTTTAAGGTAGATTAGGAGGTGTATACTTTATTATGGCTATCATTCTATACACAAAAAAATTCATAGATTGAGACGATTATATAGTTATTAAGGTGACGGAAGAACTAGGGTTATAAAAAAAAAATATATATATTTGTCCAGGTTGCCTGTATGATTATTTTTGCCTAAATGATATATGTAACTACGTATACAACAAAACGTGTAAATTTAATGCCAACGGTGAGTCAACGACTTAGTGGGTCTTGCCCATCTTTGGTCTTGCCCTAAGTTTGTGCACGGCCGGCAGTGTTTGTTAGTTTGGGCTAATTTGATTTGTCAAAAAGTACAATGAGGATACGTAACCTCTTGTCACTTTTCTCTGGAGGAAAGAATGATTTATAAAGACGTATTACATATTGCATATTTGTTTTGTATTCCACAGCTGCTACATGAGACTAGATTATGTTCATCACATTAGGCATATGCAATTGTATTATTAAATTATGCACATACATGTTTGTTGATTCGAAATACAGGAAGTATTAATAAGATTTAAAAAGAAAATAATGGAGATATATGAAATTCCATAGAAAGTTTTTTTTTAATTGTAATATGCAAAATGATCTGTATATTGGTGGTCATTAACGACATTACACTATAAGATTGTTAAATTTTCGTTAAGTGCTTTGAAGTGAAAAGAGAAAGTTAGGTAGTTGGCGTGACGTGTTCCACTGTACATCTTACTACTTGTATGCCACTCATGTTTTTACTGGACAGTGTAGTGTTAAAGAAAAACAAATGTTCGGGCGAATAAAATTGTTTCTGATAATCTCGGTACGGAGCCCAAAAACGCACAAGTTGAAAAAGGAGAACAGGTAAAAACACATTAATATTTAATTCACTCGAATTAATATTTCGTCCCTCAAATTATTTCACTCAATCTAAACAATATTTCGTTCACTCTCGTACAAAAAGTTGTGCACAGTGCAGAAAGAGTACAGTGTTTACTGTTGGCTTGCAATTACATATGTTGTACATTAACCCACCCTGGTGGCCTACTAAGTGGATAGCTGTATTGTTGCTTCAAGTTGTTTTGTTGTCAACTTGCAAGGGAATTTAACCCAATCATTATTCTACCAACTTTTTTGTCCGTAACTTTTTAAGGTTTAGTCCGATCACCGCGTAATGTTCTGTCTTTTCTCAACATTTATCTAGTAATATGTTTGGAAAAAAATACTTCCTGCTCCAAAACGTCATCACTTACCGACAAGATATTGATTCACACTGATAAGTTGTGAATAGAGGAATAGCGTACTGGGTCATTTTATCAAACTGAAACAATAAACATCAATTAGCTGTCGACGTTACGTTGAATAAGGAAATGAAAGCCAAATTGATGACGATTCAAAGATCTGTTACTTAATGAGGATTAGTATAACTGTGCGGCTTCCCAAATAATGCAAACATTGGACTACGTCATTTTTGCAATCTGCTCATTTTATCGAACGATATTCTATTAATTGTGATCCGTTAACACACGTTCGGTTTAATTAACAATGGTGTATCCACTGTAGAGTTAATTGTAACCTCTTCAAAATTCTTCGCATTCCAAACTCTGAGGTGATGTGCCACCATTGTATCATGAAACCATTTCGTTCAATCGATTCATTGTCCATACACAAAGCTTGCAGTTACAGGACATTGTTCTTAAGAAACACACCAAGCGACCCCTGCATCGTTTCAAACCACAACTCTCAGACACAGCCCTGTAAATATATTTTACAAGCGTACACTAAACCGTTACTAATGGAAATCTACTCTTTCTTTACCTAAACCAGTCTAAAAATGGTGATCAGCTCATTTTATTGAACGAGTCATTTTGGTATTGATAGTCAACATTAACTGTAGATTTCTGTTCGCAATTTTGAAGACAAAATCTGGAAGAATGGCTTGAGATGTTTCCCTTATAGGTAAGAAAAAAACTCGTGATAAAATAGTCATTCCCTAGAGATTTAAACTCTTTGTTATTGTTCATTAAACGATTTTTGATCAACGTTTGGCTCTTCCACTTTGCATTGAAACACAGTGTGTTCGTGCAGAATGAATTTGTGTACAGAAATGTATATTTACTCGGATGTCTCTAACAATGACGTTTACATATTTGTACACACCTGATTTGAATGATTTCGGTCAATATATCCAAGACCTGCACGGTTCATCACCAATAATTGTACATACAGGAGGGCCTGGGCATAGCCTTCACGGTGTAAGCAACCATTTATACTTCATGATTCAGAACGAGAAACAAATACAATAGATTATGCTTCCATGTTAACGCATTATTATGTGCAAATAAGGTTCTTACTTGAAAACTATACTGCCATCTATTCTTATTGTCTCAGATTTTGAATGGAGTTAATTATTAAGTATATGCATGTAGTTTAAACACTGCTTTGATATATTACTAACCAAGAACTGTCTGTTACCTCCATTAACAACAATGCGTATGCTGTTTCATTTAACTTTAAAGAAGTGTACCTTGGAAGGCCAATGGTGCCAAAAGTAACGGGCCGCTATAAAATGTTGGCTTAAGTGATCAGACATGAACAATAAATTTGTAAATTAGCTGTTGACTTAGATCTTGTATTAGTTAGTTAATTTCTTGATAAATAGTGTTTACCCTGGGTACGAGAGTGCGTTCTGGCTATTTTATAAATGCAACCTACCGATTTGTATTCAACCCAATTGATTCAAGAAAACCTCATGCTGGTCTTTCGCTGATAACCCGCGCAGAAGTGGCATAACCAGCGGTGGGCTTGAGCCTTAACAGGTGGCTAACCCCCCATACAGACATTAAAAAGCCTTAATTTCGTGAAAGCACATTATAAAATCTCACAATGCTCACTGTTTTTACACAGAAATACAATCTCCCTTATGGTAAACACAAAGAGCTTGGTCGAAGCCATGCTGTACAATAAAATAATAAAATGCAAAACATATATTTTTAAAGGAATTTTTTAACCGAACTTCACTTTGGAACAAAAGTATAATCTCCCTCATGGTAATGAGCGCCACTGACTTTAATGAAAATAATGGAGTTTACTCCAAGTTGCGTATCTACATTCAGACAATTAGCAATTTTTATTTCGTACAAATCTAAGGTGTTTGTTTTATTTTTTTTTTTTCTATTATGTGACGAGTGTGATGCGTACCCCCACCTTAATGTTTGCATAAATTACGTAATCATCTGTTTTATTTAAATCGCATGGCTAGCGACCTCTGGCAGCTTCCCTTCTTGTCTTATTCTGTTCTGGGTTGAAGACCCTCGTGACGTGTCACTGTTTGCTGTCTTCACCCAACAGATTCAATAAACTAAACCAGCTAAAGAAACAGAGAACTTGCCGATTAGCCCGTATCCTTTCTAAAGGTCACAATTATTTTAATTGTTATATTTTAACAAACACTGAGCAATTTAGATGTCAGCTAAAGTACTGTACGATACGGAAGCGTATAGATGCCAACATAAAACATACATTTTCATCCCAATTAAGTCGTACGTACGAGATAATAAGTCGTACGTGCAAGATAATAAGTCGAACGTACGAGATAATAAGTCGTACGTATGAGATAGTAAGTCGTACGTACAAGATAATAAGTCGTACGAACGAGATATGCCAATTTCGTACTTTTTAGACCAGAAAAATGTTCTGATTCGTCAGTCAAGCCTTATTATTTCTCCCTGGGCCCTTGGCGGCGGCCATTTTGATTGTTAAGTGAAAAAAACGCAAAAACATTTTTTTCCCGAAAATGGGATAAATTAAAGAATTATTATGCCCCCTAAAGATAACTCCAGTGACTAAATTAGGTTCAAACTATATTTATCTTGTTAACATGTACAAGTTTTCCAAGTTTCAAAACATTTGGACAAAATATACATAAGTTATGGCAAAAACACGATTTTTGACCAAAAATTGGCAAAAACAGTCAAAAAAGCCCTCATGTGACGATTTGTTTTGAAATTTTGTGATGTCATCATGTAGAACTTTGTGAAATGAACATCTTTGGTAAGTTTCATCAAAATCGGTAGAACACTTTGTAAAATACGCAGGGGGGGGGGGGGCACTATGTGCCCCTCCCCGGTCCCCGTACAACCCCAAAAAGCCCGGGCCTGATAGGGTTAATTGGAAGGAAAATGTGTTATTATGTTGCAGCTATACGCTTCCGTAGTATAATGTGTTGGGAAAACTATAAAGACATGACCCGGTGTGGGAATCGCAAAGGTCATTTGTATTTCCTGAAAGTATGCAGGTCACTCCAATTCCTAATACTGATATAATTTAGTTGCGGAGCCGGAAGGCGCAACCTTGACTCGCTGTAATTGTCTGTGTTAACGCAAAGCAACACAAACCTTCCTGGCTGTGTCAGTAAAATCTATCAAGGCAAACCTAGGGTTGTGATTATTTTAGTGTCAACAATCTTATGGGGAAATACAGTTACCATCCGTCTCTTTCGTGCAATGTGCAATGTGCAACATAGTATCCATTTCTGCCAAGTTAGAGCATTATACAATACTAAATACTCAATTGGTTTGCCTTTCAAAGCTCTTTCAGCATTCTCAAATTCATATTGAAAAAAAAAAATGCTTAACTCAACCATAGTCATCAGCCAGATCAGTAATGCGTATATCTGATTTTATGGGGGTGAAGTAGATATAATTACTTCTGTTTATTCTTTATTTAGTTTTATTTATTCTTTATTTAGTTTATTTTATTTTTTTTTTATTTTTTGTGTTATATTTTTTCTTGAGAAAATTCATCAATACTAAGGAAATATAACACAACTTATAGTGAGGTATGACGTGTAAAACATTCAAACAAACAAAGTACCACAATAATTCAATCAAAAATCGACAGATCGAAAAAGTCTAACCTGATCGGTATGATGTTTGTCTTTCATCATGAGTTTTGTCAAAATGTCATTATTTTAGGCATAATTTTATAATTGTGTTTCAGTAAAACTAAAAATTCTACATCAAGGTTCCGCTCTGTTTCAGTTGTACCAAATTACACAAAAATGGTCCGACGCCATTGTGTAATTAAAAGACGAACCTAACATGCATGCTCTGTAAAGCCCGTACAGTCTCACAACCTTTGTTAGTACATATGTTTGAAAAAAATATGCACTTCCAAACTAAGCTCGTGTATCAATGCAGTGGATTCTTTGCCCATACACAAAGCTCACAATAAAAGGGAATTCCCCCAAAAGAAACTACTGTACGACATTGGCCTCGATTCATTTATCCGCATACATTGCCCAGCATTTAACATAACTACAATACACAATACCGTATAAAAGTCATTTGTTTATACCAGTTAGGAAAGGGTTTGATGCTTACATTATAAACGAGTGACTCTGTAACTGAGCTTTCTGTTCGAGATCGAATAATTGCAGAGTGGGAAAGATAAAAAAATAAATAATAAATAAAAAATGCTCGCCAAGTTTCCCCTGGGTAACAAAGTTTAACACAAAGATGTTCTACGTCGATGTTTTAGTTTTATTTTATTGTATTTTTTTTTTCGTGAGGCACCAACGTTTATACCTGTGCAAAGCAGCACAGTGCTAACAGACGGAAGTTGTGTACATCAAATCTGTGCTGTTGGGTATAGAGTAATAACATGTGTGAAGTAAACACCGAATTGAACAATGGACGCGATTTATGAATTCCTTTTGAGAAAAGGCAGCACATTGTGTTGAGCACAAAAGTCTTGTTTAGGACTAGAGTTTCCAGACTAGTTCATGAGCGTGCCGTGCAGTCAACCATGACATGAAAGGTTCATTACACCCGCACGTATCTGTAGTACAGTTGGCCTATCCTATGTGTTCAACTTTAGTACCTATTGAACAGAATCTACTGGATTATTGTCACTGAAATGTAGAGGATTTTGCACACAGTCACCATGTCGTTACCATTCTGCAAGCACCTTGTGTATTCGATGCTTCTATTGATTTATTTCAATCTCAATAACGGTAGGTAGATATTTTTGTTATGTATAAAATGGCGGAGCAGGTTAGTAAACTTTCGGTAATAATTAAATTCTACTGTATTGTGCGATGATCAGTTGATACAAAGGTAGTTATACATGTTTGTCGATGAATGGCCAGGAGTGGTAGATTTTTTTACGCAGCGGTTACCATACAGTTTTATAGCGGCCGCCACATATTTATTTGAAGCTCGTCACATATTAATCATTATGGGGGCCTGCAGTGCATCACCAATAATTGTCCAAAGAGAAAAGTGCATTTTAACGCCCGTGCCTGGATATTGCGCGCCTCCTTACATTAAGGAGCACCCCATCAACAAACGAGCAGAATATCCCATCGGGATAGCTACGTGCTTGTTTCAACAAACCACCCCACAATGTGTGCCATATTGATTGTTTTAATGTTTGACGATGGTGTGTGCTTTCGACGGTTTCATTTTTCCATGGAAGATTTTGTACTGGAAATGGTTCTTGAGTTTCTTCATGGCCTTGCAATTTGAGGGAAAAAAGCCAAAGTACAAAAGTGCATCTCATAGTAATTTTTGTTAAATTACTCTAAATAGGCATATCACCATAATGTAGAGATCAGGGGAGCTGGAGGGGTGGTCAGGGTGGGAGGGTTCAGGCTGAAGCCCAGCGCTTGTTATCTTGTCCTCTTGTGTGGGTTATCTGATGATCAGCAAAGGGCCTACGTGAGGACTCCTCAAGTTCATTGGGTTGAATACAATCTGCAGGCGTCAATTGACTAATACCCAGAGCGCACTCTCGCCCTAAGGGTAAACATTATTCATTAATCAATTAACTAACTAGTGCAATATCTAGGTCAAAGAATAACTCAAAACTTTATCTTTTATTACTTAAGCCAATTGGTCTTCCAAAATAGGCTATTCTTTAAAGTTATAAGAAACAACATATAAATATTGCTGTTGATCGAGGTAAAACAATTGAGCAGACAGTTATTGGTTAAAATTTAATTTCAATTTCAATTTCAATTTCAATTTCAATTTCAATTTCAATTTCAATTTCAATTTCAATTTCAATTTCAATTTCAATTTCAATTTCAATTTCAATTTCAATTTCAATTTCAATTTCAATTTCAATATATCCGTAATGTTACATACATGAGATTTGTTATCCTTTGCACAGCAGTAAAGCTACACATATTAGCGATAAACACAGTTAAAGTCAACACAGAAAATACACAGTATTAGAAACACGTTCATTTTTAACTACAGTTTTTCATTTTCACTTGCTTTTTGTAATCTATAGCGAAATTTCTTGAAGTTGTTTTCAAAATGTTAGAATCATGCTGTTTTTCTTCATTAAATGTTGCTGCAAAAACAAATTAAGAAATTGGTGCACTTTAAAAAATATGGTTTACAGTCTTTTGATTTAATACTTTTTCTGAGCTACAAAATGCGACACATTTTTTTTACTTCAGAATATTATTGCATCATAATGTACGAAAAGAAAATATGCACACATTTTTATGACAATGCATGCTCCATTGTCGGGAAATTTCGGGGAAAGTTTGTTGTCCCGACAGATGTGTTTGTGGATCGAGTGCTAACAATTTCAGTATTTGAGGAGGGGATATAATTTTCTATCCCTTGTTCCTCAAACCTGGCCGGTGAAGAGGAAGGGATAGAATTGTCTATCCCTTGTTCAGCAAACCTGGCCAGTGAAGAGGAAGAGATATATTTTTCTATTCCTTGTTCCTCAAACCTGGCCGGGGAAGAGGAGCGGATAAATTTTTCTATCCCTTGTTCCTCAAACCTGGCCGGGGAAGAGGTAGGGAATTTTTTTTATCCCTTGTTCTTCAAACCTAAATTATTGTGGTGATTAAATGGAAAACATAAATAAAACAATCAATTGAAGCGTCCTTTTTTTTTTGAAATTTTGTCGGTGATTGTATGACCAAAACGAAACGAATAAAAACGTGCATTAAACTGCAAACAAATAACCGGAATTCATTAATATTGAAATTGTTAGCCTTGCAAAATGAGATTAAGTTGTTTGAACATGTTTAGAATAAATTTTAATATGCACAAACAGAGTAAAAATATCCCATAAGCAACATATGCTGACGACCCCCCCCCCCCCAAAGAAAATGACAGTATGATTTGAATTACCATCCCTTAAGCAAGACTGTAGGCAAGACCAACAGTAGGCATGTATAACGTCGCATATCTGACAAACCGATGAATAACCGTGTTGGTACTGCTCACTCACCGGTCAGCCAGACCAGACCGCCCCCTCGCTGGCCCGTCGACACTGCTGATATAACAGCAGTTTTCATGTGTCGTGTGCCTTACATAATTGTACTTAACATAGCATGAGGGAATTATCGTAAATAGAGTATTTTCGTATAATGAACTTGGTTACAGTTCACCAATTGTTGTGTTTCTTGCCCTCGAAGTCAACTAACTCCCGCACTATTCAACTGTAAATTAAATCCAAATACAGGTTGTGCCCTTGAGCTGAATGGCAGTCTGGCATCCCAGAGTAGTACATACTCTGACAACAATGCTGTATATAATGCAAGTAGAGCTGTGGATGGAGACCCTGACACCCAATCCGTAACAGGTAAGCTCGCTTAGTAAAATAAAACATATCGAAAAATAATAAGAGGATCACTAAAATAAAAAAGAACCGAGCGGTTCAGTATAGAAAACGTATTTTGCTTCACTAGTCGTAGTTGAATCGTAAGCTTAAACTAAAGTACCATGTTAACTCAGGCGCGTTGCCTGGACTTTCTGTACAGGTACAATTTGTACACAACTCAATCAAAGAATACCTGAAAACCTGAAAGGGGCGCACCTCAAGACGTATTCAGCCGTCATTTATGTTTAATGTTTATTTTACAAATATTGTGGGTGTTTCCGGCCAATTTTATCAAGATTTCATTAAATTGAACACCTGTCTCATTCAGTTTAACGGTATTGTGGAGTGTCGTTGCCGAGTGGTCTGCCGAACTTACGTTCTGTAGTTTAAAGAATCTGGGATCGAATCCCGGCCTGACCAGTCGCGACACTTGTGTCCTTTTTTAGCAATACACTTTATCATAATTGAATTGTCCTTTGGATGGGACGTTAAGTCGTAGGACACGTGTACTAGGACGGTTGGTGCACGTAAAAGAACCAAGAACACTTATCGTGAAAAGTAGTGGTTTACCAAGATGTTTCAGACAGCAATCACCCTTATCTACAGGTTTCCTCAGGCTTCCGAGCTACAGTGAATAAGTTTGCTTTCGAGACATCCTCGGTTTCATTACCGGAAATTGATAATACTAATTATAATAATTTAGATTGATTTTGAAAAGTGTTGAAGAACGTCATTTAAACAAAAATAAAACACATAATAATTTAATTTCGCTACCTAAGCAATTCATCGTCTTTTAGATTCAAACATTACCGTAAAAGGTGATTCAAGTTAAAATTATGGTATTGTTCATTCAATTTTGTCTGAACCAATGTCACGGTTTGATCGGGCATTCATCTGAATGGGCAATTATATTTTTCTTTTTTTTTTCAAGTATTTTCATATTTTTCTCAGCGTAGTCATTACATCGCGGCGCGTGACACAATAAAACATTGGAGAATTACTCCTGAGAAGTGCGCCCGATGAAAAGTGTAACTATTCCCAGGCACACATTCCCAGATGTCTAGCATGTCAAGATATCGATGGATGAATCAGTGACCAATGTATTGAAAAAAAAAAATTTAAAAAAAATAAAAAATAAAAAAAAACAGAAGGAAACTGAACAGTTAAACATTGTTAACCCTAACGAATGTTTGTCCGTAAATTTTTAACGCTTAGTTTGATCGCCACGGAATTTTCTGACTTTTCCCAAAATATATCTAGAATCATATTGGTCTAAAAAAAATGATACCAATGGTTAGCTGTTTGGTCTAAAATAATTGATACCAATGGTTAGCTTTTGCCATGTTTGACCTTGGGTCACACGATTTTAATGTTTTTTCAGTGAGTTTTCGACTTTTTGAACATAATTTCCACTTGTTTTTGACCCCCCCCCCCCCTGAAAAGTGATAGTCCCTAGAGTGACGTGATAGTCTGAAATGATTTTGGAATTTTTTTGTGGCCATCTTGGATTTTGGAAATCAGCAGTAAACTTTATGGTGAGGTGGAATGAGTTGATGTTATCAATAAATTCTTCCAAATTAATTTGACTACCACATGTCTAGATAGAGAAAATATCACCCACATATCTCTTCCAGACGGGTGGGCGGTTGGGAGTAGAGGACAACAGTTTGTCTTCTAAGTCAGACATAAACAAGTTAGCAAACGAGGGCGCCATTTTTGTACCCATGGCGGTATCTTGTGTCTGTAAGAAATGCCTTTCTGTGAAAGAAAAGTTATTCTTAGTTAGTATGTGGCTGATGAGTTCTTTAAGGTGTTCCAAAGAGGGGCGGGTTTGTTTCTTGGCTCTGAGTGCAAAACCACATGCTCTATTTCTCTCTCTGTGGGTTATGTTAGTATACAGTGATGATACATCTAGAGTCACTAGAAAAGCAGAGTCGGGTATTTGGTGATTGATGCCGTCTAGTTTACGGAGGAAGTTCGTGGTATCTTTTATAAAGGAGGTTATACGGGATGCTAGGGGGGTTTAGAAAGCTATCAAAAGTGAGGGCACGAACGCGTTAAATACAAATTTAATTATATAAAAATAATAAACTAATTTGCTCCAATGTGTAAACTTCACGCAAAGATGGGTGACTGATATTGAAAATGATCAGAGCACATTGAAAAAAAATAGCCGGGAGAAGTACTCTTTAATATGTTTAGTTCGGAGAAAATGTTCCGGGTCAGAAATGACTGGTATCCGGGTCCAACTGGGTCAGACTTAGTGTTCCCAGCGTTAGCATTGTCTGTAGAGAAAGGAACTTTCTCTTTGCCTCGTTCAATGCTCTTTACACGAACTTGTAAAGGGGAAAACTTCTCCTTCGAAATGTGATGTCAAGGGAACGAAACATTATTTCAAGGAAAAGTATATTATTTCGATGAAATGAATTAATATCTGAAGGGAACGAAATAACATTTCGAGGGAACGAAATAATATTTCGAGGGGACGAAGTAATATTTCAAGGGGAAGAGAAAAAAAAACTTGTCCCTTAACGGGCCACGTACATATTGGCACAACAACAAGTCTAGACTGGTCCCCTGTCTTTATCCACCATGATACAGATAAAACACGTTCTTTTTTAACTACAGTTTCTCATTTTCACCTGTTTGAGGGTATCAAACACAAAATACCTGACTCTGCTTTTCTGGTGACTCTAGATGTATCGTCACTGTATACTAACATACCTCATAAAGAAGGAATTAAGGCATGTGGTTCTGTACTCCGAGCCAACAAACAAACCCGCCCCTCTGTGAGACACCTTACAGAACCCATCAGTCACATCCTAACTAAGAATAACTTTTCTTTCACAGAGATACGTTCTGTGGGGCTACCATTGCCAGATACAATGGGTCGGTCCGGGTGGTTAGGCTTGTTGTGTATCTTCGGTAAAAGATAGCAGCGTGCTCTACGGGGATCATGTGCTGGGAGAAGGTAGTTAAGTGTATACTTGTTGATACCGTTAGCATTGTGAATGCTTACGAGGATGTCACTGATTTGTTTGGAGAATGAATGAGTGGGGTCAGTATCACATTCAACATAATGATCAGTGTTACTGAGCTGTCTGAGGCCCTCAGCTATACATGTATAGTTGTCTGTGTTCATGAGTACAACTGCGGACACCTTGTCAGCACGTTTAATCACGTTGGGTGACTGGCGAAGTTGTGTTAGGTCATTGCGTTCATCCTGGGGGAGGTTATTAGATACCCTGGTGTTGGGAACTTTAAGCAACTCAGAATTAACTGAGTTGATGTAGGTGTCTAGAGCTACATTTCGGTTCTTTGGGGGTACCCATTTGCTCTTTTCTTTGAAGCGGTTGCGAGCAGGCTGAGTGACCTGAGATGACTCGTCATCTGTTGAGGGGTCTACATGAAAGTATGCACGTAGACGTAGCCTGCGATTGAATTGAGCCTTGTCTTGTCGGAAATACTTGGTTGGATTCTCTGGGTTTGGGGCAAAACTTAAGGCCCCTTTAAGACAGTTTTACCTGTGGGTCAGTTAAGACAGTGTCAGACAGGTTAACTACTGTTGTTAGCTGTGTGGTTACTGATGGCCCTTCAGTAGGAGGGTCAGTAAACCCCTGTTTGTGGACACGCCTTTGAATGTATTTCTAGTGGTAAACTTGAACATTACGGCGTTTCTTGTTATGTTTGTCAATTAGGTTGGACCTTAAGTGGTTAATGTTAGACAATAGGATGTCTTGGAAATGTTCATACTCTACGTTGGAACATAAATTTTTCAGTTGAAATTCGATCTGAGTAATTTCGAGTAACTGGTCATCAATGCATTGTTGGCATTGTACTTGCAGCAACATGGGTAAATATATATCAGGGTTGATGATTATTGTAAACATTTTGACAGATTTGAGTGGGAACATTGTAATCTTTTCAGGAAACCAAAAACTGTTACGTCACTTAAAGAAATTACTTAACAAGCTTACTTCCATAGTGAGATTTTTGAATCAGCGTAACACCGGATAATTGTAACAGTTGCACGCGACTGAAGCGCGCTAGTGATCACCAAAGAGATTGCGAGCGGTTGGTGACATCACGTGCATACTAAGGTTTGTACAGTAGTCTGTTTCCATTCTAACTCATCTTTCAGAAAATGGTGTTCATATTCGCCCTGAGCAGCGAACTTTATCAGTGAACGTAGGGGAGTCAGTCACACTTCGTATGATCAACAAGAATTCACCGACCGGTGACTACAGGTGGAAGTATAATGGAGATGCAAAAGATGAATGGAACAATCAGCTCACTGTGTCTATTCCAAGTGTTGTCAAAACTGATGAAGGGATTTACAGCTGCTTCGTAGAAGGCCAGGAACAACAGCAACTTCACGGCATAATTAGACTCATAGTACGAGGTTTGTTCTATTTTCACTGTGAAATAATATAAGAAGAGGCAAATACTATGGGTTACGACCACCAATTTAATATACAACTTTATTTTTTCACCATTGATATAATTATATAGTTTTACTTTTCTTTCCCCCAAGATTGTCCATCGGGAATGTGGGGTCCGATGTGCTTAAATAAATGCCATCGGTGCTACAATGGAGGTATATGCGATGACAAGACAAGAACTTGCGTCTGTGCTCCAGGATTCAGTGGTGAAATTTGTGAAAAATGTAAAGTATTATGCTAAAAATGAATGATATCTAAATAAAACTGTTTTCCTGTTTTTTTGCTTCAAACGAACTATTTCTCTTCCAACAGAAGTCTTCTATCTGTCAGTAATACCTAGTAAAACAAGATACCCATTTTCATTTATGATATATTATGTGTTTGTTTAAGTTCATGGTCGTCATGTGTTTGGTAAGGACGCTCAATACAGCTGCTCTGATAGTCACGATCCTCACAACACTGCCTGCCAGGGTCATCTGTTCTGTCTTCCTGATCCTTATGGATGCTCATGTGCTGCCGGCTACACGGGACTGGACTGCATGACAGGTGAGATAAAGTTTGTAGAAGAATAAAATACAAACCAGTAAAACATATTGATTTGAAATTATGTATACTACTTATAGACAAAACGCCAAGATTGGTAAATGTTGGAGATCTTGGAGCTCATTGATTAAAAGCCTTATACCAATACAGATCTTCCAAAGAAGTCAATGTCTGAAATTGTGTGACAGAAAAGAAAAAAAAAAGAAAATAAAATGTTCAAAAAATTCCTCGTTGTTTACTGCTAGCCGATTACAGTATATGATGAAATGTACACTGGTTGGTTTTATTTATGTTTTTATTGTAAAATCTAAGTAGTGGGAAGGGATTATCAAATATCTCATTTCCCTTTTATTTCCTTAGCAAATGCAGTAGGCTACAACGTTTTGTCTGTTTTTTTCTTCTTTAGTTTTCTTTTTTTTTGGTACTTTTTTTTTAGACTGCAGTATGGGGATGTATGGTGCAGACTGTAAGCAGACATGCCACTGTCAAAAAATGTAAAGTATTATGCTAAAAATGAATGATATCTAAATAAAACTGTTTTCCTGTTTTTTCGCTTTAAACGAACTATTTCTCTTCCAACAGAAGTCTTCCATGCTGTCAGTAATACCTAGTAAAACAAGATACCCATTTTCATTTATGATTATATTATGTGTTTGTCGAAAAAAAAAAAAAAAACCAAAAAAAAAACATGTGTCCCTACTTAACTTATTCTATTTTCAGTATATGCATTGTTCCATTTAGCATTTGTCGTTTGGTTTTCCCACAAGCATGTCTGGATGTTAACGATCTCTAATTTGTTTTAATATTTTTTTTAGGATGTGAATCTCCATATTTTGGGGCGAACTGTCAGTGTTCAAGTAAGATACCACCGTGTCGATACAGTTTCTGATAAGTTATTAATTTTTGATGTTTGTGTTAATATATATAACCAAAATACTATATATATATATACATATATATATATAAATTAGTAGGGTGATGGCCTTAGCTTTCGATCCAAACTGGACCTTCTTCAGAGGCATAAGCAAGATACAAACAAAAACGGGTCCATTTTTATAGGGAAAAGGGGAGCAGGGAATCATGGGAAATGATCAAGAAATAAGCGGGAAAATAATAGCCAATCAAATTAGAGTCATTATAGACAAAGGGATGGCTAATGGCCAATCAGAGTTAAACAGTTTGGACAAAGGGGTGACCAATGGTGGACAATACAAACTGGGATTACTAAATAGGGCAATAGGGCAGATTGCACTGGCCAATGTTGGAGAGTACAAAAGGGGATTACTGAACCGAACAATGGGGCAAGTTGCATCGTGGATGATGCGGCTTGCATGAAAGAGCAGGATTAATTACCAATATAGAAGATACAAGTTACAAGGGATTTGCTCTCAAATTATAGAGATAATTGTGCATACCCGAATCAAAATGGCAGAGACTAATTTCTAACAAGAACAAGACATCTAAGGGGATGATTCAACTATACATTTGCAAATGTACAAATGAGGGAAATATACAAATGAGGGAATATACAAATGGAAGTTATTTGACACCTGTGTTTATGTTAAGTCCAAATGGTTGGATTGTACGGAGTTGGTGAATCCAGTGTGATTCTCGGAGTTTACAAGCCTCTATCACAGTTAGTTCAACATCCTTGACACTGAGATTAGGACTGTTGAAGTGAATGGCAACAGGGTACCGTTTCTTGGTCTTAATGGAAGAGACATGATTAGCAAAGCGAAGACAAACTTAAGTCTTGGTCTCTCCCACATATTGTAGCCCACATTTCTTACAATATATGACATAGACTACATTGGGTGTGTCACATTGGGAGTTGGTCTTAACACTGTGAGTGAGGCCAGTGCTATGACTCTTCACTTTTAATGCGGGTTTGATATACAGACATGTTTTGCGTGGGAGGGGGTTGGCCTGTACCTGGGGGGAGTTTGGCTCTCACTAGAATATCACCCAGGTTTTTGGGGCGACGGAAGGCAACCACGGGGCGCTCAGGGATTGCTGAACGTAACCTGTGTGAGGAGTGAAGGATATTCATCTTATCATTAACGATATAAGAAAGCTTGGGTAGTTTGGGGTGGAAAGTTGTGACTAAAGCAACTATGTTAGTCGGGGCTTTCTTGGTACCTGTATTAGCCAACAGAGTGTGACAGGTATGCCAAGGGCCCTATTGATAGCAAGTTGTACCCTACGTTGGCTATGGCCCCTAGAGACGAGGTGTTGTCTTAAGTCAGATGAGCGCCTTTTGTATAGAGTATCTGTGGAGCAGATACGTCTTATACGTAAGGCCTGACTGTAAGCGATAAATCTCCACCATACAAGAGGGCGGTTATGGGCAGATGACAACAGTTTGTCTTCTAGGTCAGACATAAACAGATTTGCATATGAGGGCGCCATTTTAGTACCCATGGCGGTACCCTGTGTCTGTAGGAAATGCCTGTCTGTAAATGAGAAGTTATTCTTAGTCAGGATGTGGCTCATGAGTTCCTTAAGGTGTCTTACAGAGGGCCGGGATTGTTTATTATGTCTGAGTGCAGACACACATGAACTGATGCCTTCACTGTGGGGTATGTTATTATAATAGTGATGATACATCAAGGGTAACTAGAAATGCAGAGTTTGGTACTTGGTGTCTGATAACCTCTAGTTTAGGAGGAAGTCCGTGGTATCCTTTATGAAAGAAGGGATACGGGGAACTAGAGGATTGAGAAAGCCATCAACAAATTCAGAGATGCGTTCAGTGGGGCTACCATTACCAGATACAATGGGTCGGCCCGGGTTGTTAGGCTTGTGTATCTTAGGTAGAAGATAGAAGCCAGCTGTACGGGGGTCCTGAGGGAGGAGATAGTTAAGTGTATGTTTGTTGAAACCATTAGCATTGTGAATGATTAGGAGGGTGTCGTGTCACTAATCTGTTTGGAAAATGATTTTTTGGGGTCAGTATCACATTCAACAAAATGAATATATATAAATATATATAAATATATATATATATATATATATATATATATATATATATATATATATATATATATATATATATATATATATATATATATATATATATATATATATATATATATACATATATATATATATATATATATATATTTACTTTTTCCTTAATAGGGCGACCGTTGGTTGCCCTATGAATACAATCCACCACAAGCGTGGCGTTATGGTGACCAACATTGGTCGCCACTAAGCATTGCCCATTTTACAAGGTAAGCGTGGTGAAATCAATTACAATAAGCATGGTTCATGCATTTCCATTATATAATCAGTCATATCTGAGCGTTTCAAAATGATTTTAAGGATTATCAGAGGCAGATATTTACGCCTGAAGTTGACCCTCAAAACTCAAAATGGAACTTTTACCATTTTTAAAAGAGCCATCACAATATCGTTGTTTAATGCCATTTTTTTTTTTTTTTTTCGTTTTTAACCCGGGGAACGTCTTTGAATACTTGCTTCCCCCCGTTGCTATAGTAATTGATTTGATATAAGTCGTAAAACAAGACATATTTGAATATTTGTGTTTAATTCAAAACATACGCACGACCGTCAATACTGAACAGCGCCAGCTCCCGGCAAGTATAAGCTATTATGACGTCACCACGCATGCGCGATTTAAACTTAGATAATTGGTCAATGCGTGTGTACATGGTAAGGATATTGGTTGCCTTATTGGTCGTTTATCTTGCAGTCACCATAATGCGTGTATATGTGGTAAGGCATTGGTTGCCTTATTGGTTATTTATCTTGCAGTCACCTTAATGCGTGTATATGTGGTAAGGATATTGGTTGCCTTATTGGTTATTTATCTTGCAGTCACCATAATGTGTGTATATGTGGTAACGCATTGGTTGCCTTATTAGTCATTTATCTTGCAGTCACCTTAATGCGGGTATATGTGGTAAGGATATTGGTTGCCTTATTGGTTATTTATCTTGCAGTCACCATAATGCGTGTAAATGTGGCAAGGATGCATTGGTTGTCTTTGGTCATGATTTATTCTACAGACACCATAATGCGAGTAATTAGTTATTGCAAATATCCATTGGTTGTCTTATTGATCGTTTATTATGTACGGGCACAATATTGTGTAAAGATATTGTGCTTTGGGGGTCATTTATCCCGTGGTCACCATACAGCGTATATATGGGGTGAAGATATTGGTTGCCTAAAGCTACAGGTTACCACAGTACTTTGTACAACGGTCATTGCACAATATATATAAGCTAAGGATCAATGGCGTAACGGAGGGGGGGGGGCAGACGGGTAGACAACACTGCGGCTCAAACTATTTCTTTCCACACTATAATAAAAAATATTGTATCCTCTTCCAGTCACAAAATGTTGGGTTATTGGGTTTATATAATTTGTTTAGGTTTGCAGTTTCTATAGCCAAATACATAAAACATATGATTCACTATTTTACATCAACAACTAACAGTGTGATCTGTAAAGTAAACCCTCTTGTAATAAAATGTGGTTCTATAGTAATTCAACACTAATTTATTTTAATTGGTTGCCTTATTGGTCATTTATCGTTCGGTTACCATATTACGTGTAAATTGGGTAAGGATTTCGATATATACGGTCACCATAATGCGTGTGAATGTGACAAGGATGCATTGGTTGCCTCATTGGTAACTTTTTCCTTCGGTCACCATCATAATGCGTGTACATGTGGTAAGGATGCTTCGAGTGCGTTCGAGTAGCTTCCCTGTGTGTACCTGGTGTTTACACGCGTGGATGCCACGAAACGAAGCTAATCTAACACGGTCTGCCATTTTGTAGGACCAAGGTTTTGACTCCACATAATGACGGACCGTGTTCTGCTGGTCGTCTTTCGAGTCGCTGCTGGGTTAACTGCGGCTGAGTAGTTATTATTACGATCACTTTAATTCTCTTTTTGATATTCAACGAAGTAAATTATAGTTCATAAATGGAGAAATAAATGGAAATAAACTTTTTAATTACACTCTTAGCCAAGCTACATTTTTGGACAGTGGTCGTTACGTCCTGCTGGAATGCACCTACGTTTGGCCGGTTAGATGTCGAGGGTTAGAGGCTATTTTTTCTTTGGACTACTCACCAATTACAACACATTATAGATGTTTTATTGTATGAACATCTCTTCAAAATTAAAAAGAACATTTCCAAACAACAAAAGATTATATGTTTAGGCTATTCTGTTGCAGGAATGGCTTGTTTGGCGAGAAAACGGAACAAGGACTTTGCAAATTAATGGCGATTTAACCCTTTAAGGACAGGGGGGAACATTGTGCGCCCTACCGACTTTGTCCCTTATTAACACTAACCTATCGCCGCGAAATGTTCTGACTTTTCCCCAAGTATACATAGGGTTATTTACATAAAATATTGTTACTGGGGTTAGATGT
The DNA here is from genome assembly GCA_911728455.2 of Marthasterias glacialis. Taxonomy (NCBI): domain Eukaryota; kingdom Metazoa; phylum Echinodermata; class Asteroidea; order Forcipulatida; family Asteriidae; genus Marthasterias; species Marthasterias glacialis. Next base: position 4,410,601 of record OU452225.1, on the reverse strand, counting down.
TGCCATGGCAACCGTTTGTTTGACCTTGGGTCAGACGATTTTTTTGGCAGTCTTGCAATATTGAACCAGTTCCGAAAGTGTGTGATCTAGGTGTCATTTTTCAGAGCAATCTCCAGTATGGACACTCATGTAAATAGTGTCTGTAAATCATCATACCTCGCATTACACAGGATTGGAAATTCGCAAATTTCTTGACAATCCCACGACGGAAATACTAGCTCGTGCTTTTTATCACATGCCACCTTGATTTTTTGCAACAGTCTTCTTCTTGGCCTACCGGACTCAACAATCCCCAAATTACAGCGAGTTTAGGATTCAGTAGCCCGAAGGGTCTCATGAATCAAATAATATAATAATAATAATATGGTCACTATAGTGACCATTATTTCACCAATCGTACGCGACCTGCAATGGCTTCCTGTTACACTACACAGACTACAAAACGCTTCCCCTCACGTAATACTGCCTCCACGACCACGCACCAACATTACATACAACAGAACATTGTACACAATGCTTTTGGGGAGCACGCGAGATGTAGGTCATATTACGGGCTGTACCACTTTGATACGGGGATTCGGGAGTACAAGACTCATGAGAGGGGCGTTGCCTATTAGATACTTGAAGTTTAAGACTCAGTCATAATGCACCTGTGACCAACTGTATGATTGTGGTTTAAGACATCTAAACGTGAGATAAAGCTCATCATAATTGCCAAAGCTTTCAGATAAGGCATGGCTCCATAATAATTGAATACCGAATTAATTTAAAAACACACAACACACAGAAAATCACTGAGGAAAACGTGAGTACAATAATTTGAAAAACATTTACTGCACAGCAAAAACATGATTGCAAGTTTTAGCAAACAACGTCAATATAATTCAGTGACTATTAATACGGTATTTCCCGTATAGGCAAGACCCAGAGAAAAATGACATCCCCCTAACTCTTAAAATGAGCTGTCCCTGCACTAAGGCAATGGTCATGTTTAAAGTTAACACGCGCACTTGCACACACAAACACACACACACACATTCTTATTTTTGCATCCTTGTGGAGATCTCTATTGTTCTTTTCTTTGTCCCTGTACTTAATATTTTCTCATAGACTTTGTAAACAAATTTCCTTGCGGAGCATCCCTATCTTTAGAATTCTCCTGTGTAGACCAATTGTTCTTGTGCTTCCCTTTTGTTATAAGACTCCACAAGGGAGCGAATTTGAGCACATCATCACACGAAAAAAAGTTTTCAAAGAGTTTAGTGTTTTAACATGTATGTTTCATTGTCGGGCAACAGGTTACAGTTAACCAGTCATCTACTACATTGTCACATGAATGGGCAGATAAACTATTCAGCTTCAATAAGCCGTTTGATCCAGGCAACTGCGCTGCGCAGTGCACGAGTTACGGCAAGTTATGATAAAGGAGTAGTGTCAATTCGATAGTTTTCCATGCCCCGCCATAGGCGCGAGAAAGAAAGTCAATTCATTTAAATAAAAAGGGAAACAAGTTCTCTATTATATAGAATTAAACAACTTACATGAATTGAAAGAGGGTAAATTCTTCTTCAAAGTACTGAGCGATCCATAAAATTTGCTTGTTGCGATCTCAAGATATTACAGATTTTGTAAGAAATTCTGCATATGAAAAGTAAATTTTGTGCGTATTTGATCTGATTTTGTAAGAAATTCTGCATATGAAAAGTAAATTTTGTGCTTATTTGATCTGATTTTGTAAGAAATTCTGCATATGAAAAGTAAATTTTGTGCGTATTTGATCTGATTTTGTAAGAAATTCTGCATATGAAAAGTAAATTTTGTGCGTATTTGGGGCCGGACAAAAATGCTCAATGCAAAGGAGCGCTATGTTCCGTTATGTTTACAAGATCTGACTCATGAACCCAGTCAGTGCGCAACTTCGAGATAATCAGGCTGACGCGCAGATTTGCAAAATATAAAACTGGCCCAGAATATGGCTCTCGGACCCGGGGGGGTGGAAGGGGTCTGGTTTGCAGACCCCAAAAACGCCGACTCTTCTCTTTTGGTACAATTCATTAAAAAAAAAAAGGGGGGTGACACCGTTCTTTTAAAAAAGAAAACAATTTTTAACGCTAAAATGATTTCCCTATCAGCACTGAAAACATAACAATATAGGTTTCATGAGTAATTCAAGAATTATAGTTAGTTTTATATAAAAATACGTAAAAATATTGGCGAACATTTGTCGTTGATTTATGGCCGGGCTTAACGTGCTTTGCTGTATCCAGATGGGATTTTGATTACGAAACGTCAACCCTAAAAAGGGAACAAATATTTACATAATTTGAAAATTTGTATTATTAATTTTTTTTTATTATTTATATCTTTCTGGTAATGAAACCAAGGGACCCTTAAAAGTGACTAACACTGTGACCCGTAGGCCTGAAGATACCTGTGTAGAGAAGATGTCGAAGAAATGTCAGTTTTAGATGTGGGAGGAAAACCCCCAAATAGGGAAAACCCACACAATCAGGTAGGGACTGAAAACCCAATCCACATGCAAGAATCCAGTTCCGGATATGAACCGGGGTCCACAGAGGTGAAAGGCAGGGAAAGAAACCACTGAGCCAACCTGAGCCAATCGTTCATCCTGTGATTTTTTCCTTGAATGTAATGTTCAAGGCTAGATATTTTGTTCCTGCAAGTTTGAAAAAATCGCTCCGGACATCATCTAGATATTTGACAGTTTTTTCCACAGGTTTGTTTGAGAAAATGGTTTCTGCCGTTCGCTCAGTGCGTGCATCGTACGTGCCATCACATCATCGGTCGTTTGCACACAACGTATTGTTTGTGCACGGAGCTACTATAGCTCGTTAACGCTCAGTCTAAGCGTTAACGAACAAGCATGACCACATCATTAGTGTTGAAGTCGGCGGTTGGTCAGTATGTTTTACTATTAGATCGTATGCATTGACGTCATCAAGCTGCCATCTTAGAGGTTAACCGGTGACGAAACAATTGAAATGCACAGACTTTGTACGCGCGGCGCGCACAGGGTTGGCCAATGAGCAATCTTCTTTTGATCTCTGAATGAGGTCGCCCTACTCAAATGACGTTATGTGCATAAGGTCTATAACCAATCGTGTTGCCGCAAAAACAAAATAATTATAGTTTTACTCAATAGTTTGTTGTCATCGGTGAAGATTTCTCTAGCTGTATATTTACTGTGACCCTGACTGTTTCCCGGAACACAATCAAATATGACTACACTCATTGGATTGATGAATAGTCCGTCTACCCATGGTACAATTCAAATTTACTGCGGGGATTCAATAACGTACTTAAAAATCACTAATTGTTTAAAGCGTAATTTTTGTTCAACAACGTGAACATTTTACCCGTAAATTTTCCAAGAAATATCGTTTTAAAAGTGTGTTTTATGATAGGGATTGAAAATTTAAATCTTTTTTTTTATTATAATCTCACTTCATTTTCATTTTCCCCAACACGGTTTTGATGTTACACAAATTTTAAAAAGGACACTCAAAACTTTTTATGCGAAACAGGATTTCGTGCCATGAATATTTTTGCAAAGAAAATAAAGCACTTTTCAGAAGTTGCGCACTGACTGAACCTCCACGAAAACTCCGTAGGCCCTACCAACTCACAGTCCCTACTTCCCTGTAAATCGTCATCGACAAGGACTTATGGTCACTGCGCGTTTCGCTACAGTGTCTCCAGCTCTTTGGAATGAACTCCCCAATATATAAAGGACGCTCACACTGTGGGTCGATTTAAATGCCTTCTCAAAACTTATTTTGCTTAACCGTGATTTATTTTTCTCTTAATTTTCTCTGTACAGCGCACTGAGACTAGCATTGAGTATAATGCGCTTTGTAAGAACGGTTTATTATTAATTATTATCATAATTTCCAGTTGTTTTAGATTTTTTTTCCCAGACAAGTGATTGTGACGAGTAACGTGACAGTATCAATGTGCATCCACGGTCCTTGACCGACCCCAAAATAAACGTTTTTGTTGATGGGTGGTCAGTTCATAAGGTGAGAAGAAAGAGTTGTTGCTTACATAATTATGCTGTTGTGGCATCAAAGTGAGTCGAACAAAAAAACCCAAAAATTTCCTTAACTCTATCAGGACCCGTGGGGGGGGGGGGGCTCACCTCTACCCATTTTGTCCGTTACGTTGTAACACTGCATCCGATCATGGCCAGACGTTGGCATTTTGGTTAAAAACAATAAACAAAAAAAATTATCGCTGTCAGATGTTGCCATGGCAACCCTTGTTTGACCTTTTGTCAAGTTTTTAAAAGAGTTTTTGTGATTGTTTTGACATATTGAACAGAAGTTTCATTTGTTCTTGATTTTGTTTCCAGAAGTGTGATAGAGTTATGTGTCACTTGATAGTGTTCAATGCATTGTTGGAATTAAAAATGACCGCAACTTTAATACAGCGGCCGTATTGGATTTTGTATTTTCAGCAGGTAATTAGGGTTTGGACTATATCAATTTTTGTAACAATGAAATATTTTAACATGCTAATTTCGTACTGTTTAGGCCAAGAAAAAATATAAAATTGCGAAATAAGTCTTAATATTGCACTTTGGGGCCCGACATGCGGCGGTCATTCTGACTAAAGGTGGGGAAAAACCGCTTAATACAAACTTTCCTAAATATAGCAACATTGAAAGCATTACAGCACCCCACACGGTGACCCAAGTGTGACTTCTTTATATGATAATATACATTATTTCAAAATAAAAACGTTTGCCAAGTTTTATAGCATTTTAGACGAAAACAAAAATACAAGTAGGGCCTATCCCAAAAGTAGCCATAAAAGAGCCAGTCTGCGATTTTTTTAAGAAGCTGATTTCAACTGATTTTGGTAGGTATGGGTATCTGAAAGTTAACAAAGAAAGTAAGGTGGAATGGGGGTGGGGAACTTGCTTGGGGGCGGGGGGGGGGGGAATGGTCATTGACCTTTTCAAAAAGTGTAAATATGAACATCGGCAATGGAATGCCGCATATGGTTAATCTTGGTGTCAAAATGTTTAGAATCATACTAGGAGCCCCAAAAGCATACATGCCCTTGAACCAAAGCTTTACCTCTAAAAATGAGGTCAAAATGCAACATTTTAAAAATGGTCCACAAATATCCCCAAATTAATCATATTGAGAGCAACTACGCGGCAAAGTTTTAAAATGAGCTGATTTCAACTGATTTTGGTAGGTATAGTGTCAGGATTTACCCCAAAGTAAATGCTTTTGTGGGGTTAAAGGTCATTGAACGAGATCAGCGCGCTGGTTACCCCCGCGCATGCAGTGTACATGGCGGCGTACCACACGCCGGCTACGGAGAGATCAATGAGTAGAACGTATGCACGAGAGCGAGCGCGCCAGTCAGTTGCTGCTGCCTTGCATGCCGTATGCCTGCCATGCCTGAGTGAGTATAACCTTGTTTAAAACAGCTTAGTTTTAGACCATGCCTTCGAGTGTGGGTTTTTTTGTCACCAGGGATCATCAATGGGTAATGGATGAGATAAAGAATTACTGTATTAATTTCAACATTCCGATAGAACAATTTACAGATGAAGATCTTGTGTGGTTCATGCTGAATGATGAGTTGCAGATTGCATTTCTGAGCTTTAACATTGTGAGACGTGGTTGGCCTTGTGCAATACTCAACGTTACATGTATCGATACACAAGGTAAATTTGGATAATTTCCAAAAGGACAAAGAATACAAACTGTCTAAGTTTACAAAAACATTTTATCTGCACAAAATTAATGAGCACAATTGACCTTTCTCTTATTTTCATTGTGGTCTTCATTGAGTTTATGGCAGTGTGCTGAAAGTTTTAACGTTAATACTAATGTATGTAAGGCCTAACGTTAACTAAGTTAAGCTGTAGTGTTGGTTGCTTTTGTACTTGTTTGTAGCCATATGCACATAGATCAGATATTTGTACAAAGTGTGGTACACAGAGTGAGAGAACCAGTTAAAAAAAAAACTTCTGCCTTATCCATGGTACTCCACATCCAACCGTCGTATACATGTACTTCTGAGAATAAACACACTTGCTAGCCAAACTTAAACCAGGGCCAAATTTCATGCTTAAGCACACAATGGTGCTGAACAAATTTCTGCTAAGCTTAAATGAACAGGATACCAGTCACATTATCATACATGTGAAATGGTATTTGGTTGGTAGCCATAACTTGGTAAGCATAATTTAATTGTGCTTAGCTAACTTTTGTGCTTAAGCACCTCTATGAAACTGGGCCCTGCAGCTGATTTCACGAAACTTTACACAGCTGCGTAAGTTCACTTGGCACAAGATTTATTGTGTGGGTGGTGCACAACTTACGCAATAAATGTTGCACAAGTGGACTTATGCAGTTGCGTAAAGGTCCGTGAAATCGGCTATGGTAAAAAGGAGTAAATTTAATTAAACAAAACGATCTAACATTGATGAAAAACTTTATACAACAATGTAGCCTCTAACAACGGTAATTTATACCAGATTAATTGTCTAATTTTGAATTCTTTCCAGATGCCAGATGCCTTGAACATCATTGAAAACATGTCAGGTAGGTTGAGCAGAAGTAAAGTAAAAATTTGTTTTATAAATGTGCCCCTTTTTATTTGTTTTTACTTTATTACACAATTGTTGTTTAACGAATGTCTCAAATATAATCATGTTTCCAAATCCATGGCTGTATTATGGAATTTTGTTTTTTAGGCCTATACTGCTGAAACGCGAGCGTTAAAATCAAAACAATGGTGTTAATTTTGATTCTTTCCCGATATTTGTGCGACAACCCCTTGGTGTTAATCAACACGAATGCTTAGAATTAATAGACCTATTGCGCGACAATGTTTACATCCAGTCACGTCATACAGCTGATGAAAAAATACGTGTAAAAGCATAGGCCGTGACACAGAGTGAGTTCGAAAACAATCGATTTTACTTTCATTAAGCGATGAATTAGTTAATCAGGCCCTTTCCCTGCAATGCACCAGTCCATTATTCAGCTAAGTCACACTCTCGCACAGTAGGCAACTGCGCTTGTATAATTGCGTGTTATTATTTTTTCCTGCTCATAAACTCTTCAAACATGGTATTAATAGACTCAGAAAGGTTAACTGAATCCACAGAACCCCACAAAAAGGCCAAAAAAAAAATCAATGTGTGCATGATGCCAATATACACACGCTTTCATAATTGCGCAGTTCCTTACTGTGCATGTAAATAGCATGTAATATAACTTTGTTTAGAGTCACTAGTGGCTCCATCTTCTCCATCATCTTGAAAAAGCCCTGCATGAGCATCAGAGGCTGACATCCCACTTGTTGAAGCCTTAGTGATAGAATGAACTCATACAGGATATTACTGTGTGGTCATTATGGGCAAGCACACTCAGTCACTACAAAAAGAAAATAATGTTTCCACTGCTTTCCAGTCTACTGAGCAAACACATAATGTTTGCACTGCTTACCAGTCTTCTGAGAAACAAGGTATCTTACTGTCTTGGCCTACCCTAAAACCACAGCTTGACTTCCTACAATAAACAGCTGGTGATCTTATCTCAACTCTGACAAGATGATTGATGAAGGTTATTGCCTGCTCGTAAAAGCTGCTAAGATCTTAGCACTTGAAGTATTTCAAATGACAATGGTTTCCTATGGGGCTTCGAAGTTAACAGGGGAATGTAGGTCCAAAACTCACCCCCAGCTAATTTTGATAGCATTATCCGGCTATGTTCCATTGAGGAACTTGTGAAATTTCAAGTTTTTTGACTGTACCGTTAATGAGTAACCGCAATTAGTACACATTTGCGCAGTAAGCCGCTGCGCCACGGGAGCATGCTGGGTTAATAGTATGTTGTGGCATTAATTTAAATCACATCTCTGTTTCATAATTTAACAGGATTCTCCTAACGAGGTTTTTTAAGCCATGCACTACCAGCATTGGACTACTATTATGTAGCCACCCGTGTGTTATTTTGTTTGTAATGTTGGCCTAAATCACTGTAAAAAAAGGGTAAAGAACGTTGGAAAAGTGAGCATTAATACCTAGCCTTGCAGAATTTCAAATAGACAAGGGAATCACACAGTTTTGGAAAGCAATTTCTTTGGAGGATTTCAGCTTCAAAACTTTGAACTTTTTGTGTTGAAAGGTGTGTGGTGATCGCATTCGTCTGGCATAATGTTCCGTCGCGCGCTGTACACATCGTGCACATTTATACAGTACTTTTACAATTTTCAAGACTTGCTGGAACTGTCCTTACTGGCTTTATTCAGCCACTTGAAGGTCTTTGGTACAAACTCTGGAATATGTTTCACAGATTTCGAGCAAGAAAAGCCTCGATCGAATAAACTAAAAGCATTAATGATCATTGTGTACCGTTACACCCTTACCTATGGAGGATTACGTGTGTGTGTTTACATTTTATACCCAACAGGGGTCACGTGACGTAGGTCGCACAATCGGTCTATTTGTATTAACACCAAACTTGGTGTAAGTTTTCTACACTATTAACTGGTGTTAATGTACATTTGTGTTAAATCTATTATTTCATGGTATCTCTAAAATTGCAACACCAAGTGCTGTTATCTAACACAAAGGCTTGGAATTAAATTTTATGTAAATGGTGTTTTTTGTACAGCAAAGCTGTGTTAAAATTTAATCTAAATGGTGTCAAATGTATTCTTGCCCAGTATCTATATGACAACACCGTACATTTATTTAAATCCTCTAGTTTTCATAATAATACGCTTTTTTAACAAAAGTTCCATGTTTGGTTAGTCATAAAGTTATAAGTGGTTATTCAAGTGGCTTTAAGGCCACTCGAATAGAACTTCTACATGTAAAACAGTCTTCTTGAAAATGATAGCACTTGACTTCATAAGTTATAGTAACAAAGCTATAAATGCCTATTTGATTGGCTTCCTAGCCACTCAAATAAAAATGAAAAAACGTGGTCAGTAATTCACTAAAAGAGAAAAGTGAGCTTTGTCACTTTACAAAAATGTGAGCCTGAGTCTAAGCCTTGTTTCTCTTAAAGTCTGGCCTGTTTAACAGTCTGGCCTGTTTAACATGGCTACTTGTGGTGTCTGTAACAATTACTAAGTGAATAAAGGTGTGATTAAGAGGTTTTTAATTATTGTTTAAAACAGATTATGGGCCTGGTGGCCGATAATTGCCCGTGCCGCACCCATTCATAAATACCTTTTCTTACCAAAAAGCATGAAAAAGTAATTCTGGGTTTCAAAAGTCATGGCTTTCCCTACTTTTTTTTCAAGATGTTCACAGTTCACAGTTTTCCTGTGTGGGCGCTGAGCCATATCTGTGTCGCGCGCGTACGCGTACGCGTACGCTTACGTGAAAACATTCCCGTGCCTGTCATATCTGAGCGTTTGTGCGCGTGTGTTATGCAGAAACACGCACTACGCTCGTCACACCAACCGGTGTCTATATCACTCGTTTAAACACGGCCTCTAGACCAATCAGAATGGAGGAACTGTCACAGGTATTTATGAATATTAATCTGTAAACATTTTTAAAGGGGTGGTTACAGCTTGAAATGAGCAGACAGTTACTTACAGGTGCTCCTATTTTAAAAAAAAAAAGTTGTTGACTTTTGCAAGTTGCTTACAGGCCACTCAATTGAAGTCAAGTTTATACACAATTTTCTTGAATTTTCTTAGCTGGATTGAGGCAAGCACCAACATTTAGATTCCAAATCATTCCAATTTCCAAGTCCACACATTTTTAAAAAATGTATAATTTGTTTTGACAATCACCAACAGCATGCATGTCTTAAAAAAAACCTTGAAATGAAACAAGACACACATTGCACAGCATATAAATACTTAAGCTGTTTTGCCCAGAGTTTGCTTTTGCTTAATTGCTAGTTAATAAGTTAACAAGTTTTTATTTGTTTATAAACACAATTTTTGTTGATGCTGTGAATGAAATTTTCCTTTAATTTTCTTGAAAACAGCTGGCTGTACATTTTTTTCTTACAATTTGAATATAAACCAAAGTACACAATGTGCATATCTTGGAAAGGTTTAACATTAGTTGTCCATGTTGATACTGTGGCACTAGTCCAGGTGTGTTCAGGAACCTTGGATGTGTTTGACGACCAAACATGTGTTTCTGTGCACTTTGCTGCATACTTCAGTCAGTTTACATCATCTTGACATTGTTCCATAACAACTTAGGAAAGTTTTACTTGACTTGACGACATTACAGTGCTTCATGTATTCAATGTTGTTTTATTTTATGCTTTTGTTGTCAATCTGGCAACCCAATATTTTTGTAACGGCAAAAGATAAACAACCTAGAGCTCAATTCTACACGAATGCACAGCGGTTCACCAATCATTATCATCTTGACTTCAACACTTCTAAACCTTTTGCATATCAAATGTATTAAACCTTGTAATCTTCTGAACCAAGTGCACAAGTGCCACACACAAAATGCTTCAAAATCAAAGACTGATGACATAATTACGCAACCTGTTTTAGATACAAAGCCATTTACGGATCATGGCCAGATTGGAATTTATATGTAATGAGTGACATAAAAATATTGAAATATATTGTTATATTTCACAATTTTTTCTTTTTTTCAAAGAATGCCTTTGCTAAGAAGGAGAGGAGGACATCGGGATCCAAGACAGGATGCACTTCAAAATGACGGACAGGACCAAGAGGGATTCATTAGTAGGAAAATAAATGATACATTGGTAAACAAAATTGCATTGCTTTATGTAGCTACTGTAAGATTTGCATCATGAAGCCATTATGGGGACACATACATGTAGATGACTCTTATTTGACAGATATTGCTTGTAGAGAAAATGTTGAATTTTAAGAGACATTATGCAAAATGGCATGAAAATGCAAGTAACGATAGTCAGCTGTGACTTATTCCATCGGGGGGGGGGGGCAACATTTTCTTAATTTGTTTACATATCTTCTCAGTACTGTATTATCTATTATGTCTGAAACAACATGTAAAGCTCAACAAAAGCAATACTTCTCAACCAGTTGACATCAGAAGATGTCTACATCTGCACACACTTATTTAGCTCTGAACTGGAGGTCGCAAGAAAGTGCACATAACAAAATCAGAGGACCTTTTTATTTTTGTACTGATGCTAGTCCAGTTAACTGGTTTCATCTCTTTTAGTACCGGAAAAATGTTACTTGGGTAAATGAACAACACTCTTGAATATGTTATCAGGCTTCCAAGCTAAAATAATTAAGTGGCATTTTAGGTAGTCTCAGTTTTAAAGTCAGAAAGATCAGTACTTATAACAATGAAGAGGTGATTTGTAACACTTATTTCAGCATCTAGAATTTTCTAGAAAAAAAAGAGGAACATCATGAAAACATACATTTTGCTGAAATTGAATACCTTTTGAAATGATGAGGATTGTGAGTGTAATAGATTTGATTTGTTTCATTTTAGGTCTAGGAGTCTTCACAACAAAGCATTTTGAAAAACATGATTTCCTTTTGGAGTACGTAGGAGAAGTTATAAGTCACCACCAGGCAGTTGCGAGAGAAGCAACGTTAACACCAGAAAATGGAAGTTTCCTATTCTACTTTGTTCATGGTGGAAAGAAAAAATGGTAACTGTTTAACATTAAAGCACAGGAGTAACATCGATTCAACTACTCGAAAGATAGATGGGTTATAATGAAGACATATAAAAGCTCCATAAAGTTTAACATCCAAATGGAAATTTATACATAAAGACACGATGGGATTACCGTTTAGATTATTTTTAATTATGAGTCGATAAGAAGGAACTCTTCGTTCTCACAAATGGTCCGTTGTCAGTCTCATAAAGTCTCTTTGTCGGGTTATTGTATGCATAGCAGGGTCACTGCTTGACAAGCCTATTGTGTTTGGAGACCTATATTTCAGTGCTAACCAAAAGAGACCTATATGATTGGAGACCTGTATTTCAGTGCTAAATTCTCTATTGTTTCAATTGCTAATGTAACTCAGGAGTCATGACAATTTCATTAAAACGTTGGGAATTATTTTGAAGTACACTGATGTTCAGCTATAACATAATAATAATGGTAAATAATCCAACAAGTTGCCATTTTTCTTTATGATGTTCAGTATTGATGCAACCTGGTCGAAAGGTCTAGGGAGACTTGTTAACGATGGAACAGGTGCACAGCAAAACTGCAAAATGAAGGTTGTCCCTCAAAAATGTTCAAGAGATCAACCAAAACTCTGCTTATTTGCGACAAAAGATATTGAACCAGAGACGGAGCTTCGCTTTGATTATGGAGTGAGCGATCTCCCGTGGCGAAAGGTTTGTATTAAACAAAAATAGTATATTTGCCAACAATTATAATGCTCCATTTACTCTTACATTGACCAATCAGGGCCTGTGATTTTTATTTTGAGTGTCAAAAACCTTGAAACCAATAAAACTTTTGGTTTAATTATGAGATTGCTGTTAGTTACAACATGAACTTTGCGTGTACCTTGCATATGTTAAGATGTTAGTAGATGCTGGTATCTTTTGCACTTTATAGTCTTTACAGGGTCCATCCTACAAACATTGTACACGTGAAGTTATTGGCAGCTGGTGATCATTTTGGTGACCACTGATTTGTAATTCAGTGCTTGCAACTGTTACAGTACATGCATAAAAGAAAAATGCTCTTCAGTAATTGTCTTAAATAATTATTTACCCACGTAAATTTAGGGTTTAAATTAAAGTGATCATTTTCAAAACTCCTTCAGGGAACTTTTGATGAAACTGATGGTTCAGGCAACAAGACGGTCAAGCAAAATAACACAGACAAAGGTGAGATTGATAATTACTAACTAAATAGTTCTGGAGACTAAAACAATGAGTCAATTTATTTATATAATGAACCATTAATGAAAAAGATAACAAATCAAAATTCCCTAGTAACATCAAGGTAAAAATATGTACTACAAAAATCAGTAAAACATTTGCAAAGTATCAAAAAAGAATTACGACTTAAAACGAAAAAGAAACGTACCAATTTGTTTTATAGTAAAAACGCTCATCTGAAAACTTTAGTGCATGCACTCCTATCTCCTTGGTCCGATTTCATGGCTCTGCTTAACGCAAAATTCTGTGCTTACAGCGCCCTGTAAGCATGCACACAGTTCTATTGGCCTAGCGCAGCAGTCCAGTATGGTCAGTACGGGTTGTACCATTTTGTGCTTACTTCACAAACCGTGCTATTGTGTGGGATTGAACATTATTTGAAATGGTTCATGTTTTTTTAATGTACTTGTACATACATGCATTGTATCCACAAAGTGTTGGTCCTGTTACCAGTCACATCTCCTATGTACTTGTACATACATGTACATGCAGTGTGTCCACACAGTGATGGTCCTGTTACCACTCACATCTCCTATGTACTTGTACATACATGCATTGTGTCCACACAGTGATAGTCCTGTTACCATTCACATGTCCTATGTACTTGTACATACATGCATTGTGTCCACACAGTGATGGTCCTGTTACCACTCACATCTCCTATGTACTTGTACATACATGCATTGTGTCCACACAGTGATGGTCCTGTTACCACTCACATCTCCTATGTACTTGTACATACATGCATTGTGTCCACACAGTGATATAGTCCTGTTACCACTCACATCTCCTATGTACTTGTACATACATGCATTGTGTCCACACAGTGATAGTCCTGTTACCATTCACATGTCCTATGTACTTGTACATACATGTACATGTATTGTATCCACAAAGTGATGGTCCTGTTACCAAACACTTTCTTATCCATTACATTTATATTTTGATTAAACAGCTTCCTCTGCATCATGTGCAGGAGAATCTTCACTCCAGCAAACAGAAGAGGTGAGTTGCTTCTTATCAAATGACCCCATCCTATCACTTTGTATTCATTTCACAGGCATGAAATTTGTCTTTCATTGTAATGATTATTTTTCAAGACCTATAATGTTTAACAAAGGTTTTGGAAATTGAGGAGGAGATAAATCGTCTAAAGTTCATTTCTCATCTAGCTGGAAAAAATGTCCACAGTCACAAGGTATATAGATACTAGTCCCATGCATATTGTTTTATAGTACAGATTTATCAGTTGAAAAGTAGCAACATTTGGTGTTAGACTGTAACTCCAGTTTTGGGCATAACTCATCAACTGTAGCAAAGAACATCAAGGGTTTTGGAGAAGAAAATTTTACTGATGTAAATTTCAGGTTTACTTATCTGAGGTGATTTATTTTAATACTCCTCCAGGGAATGGTTGATGAAACTGATGGTCCCGTCAAGCAATGTGACACATTGAAAGGTGAGATAGTTAAGCTTGGGCATGGTGGGGGGTTGGGGCAGAGGAAACACCTTTTCAGGACATCTCCCCTCCCTCCCCCAATGTCACATCCGAATTTTCACATCTCATACATGTATTGTGTCCTCATAATGATGGTCCTGTTACCATTAAAACTATTCACAGGCAAGTACATGCATTGTGTCGATGCAACCGCGAAAAATGGGACACTAGAAAAATATTAGAACAAACGATGGGGATAGGACCTAGATCTAAAGTGACGAGACGCAGGCTTTCCTTAAACAACTAGGGACAGAGAGACTAAGTGAATTTTAAGCAAACAAAATTGAAATTCTAATTTAATTGGTTTTCCTCTTCAACAGAACTCAAATTTCGGAAAGAACGAACAATGAGTTTGGTTTAAAATGATTTAAAAAAATGATACTTGAATAAATTAATAATAATCTATTTCAATAAAAACCCAGCCAAGAAAAAATAAAAAAGGAGCAAACAACTTAATATAAAAAAAAACCTTAAACCAACACAGCACTAATAGTGGATTACTCTAAACGCTACCAGAACAGATAAACATGTACCTGTAAACGCAAAGATAAATACAAAAGAAAAATGATTAAGAGTACATATCATACTACAAATACAAGATTAAGAAAATATGCACAAAAATAACCAAAGTTGTAGGCCTATGCCTCATGTACAAAATATACTAGAGGTGACTTAAAGAGAAAACTATACACTTGAAGACCTCCTTAAATTTGAATAACAAAGGAACAGGAAGGATTGGCAAGGGATTATAGCAATAAAGTAGGGTAGTAAAGTTCCAGTACTGCACAAACCTATGGAGCTCATTAAATATGCAAATCCTTAAGCATGCATCTTAGAGGGTAATGAGTTACATTGTCATGGCATGGTCAAGGAACTCACAGTCTCAAGAAAAAGGCAAAATTACTTATGAACATGAATAAGAATGGAATAAGAAAAAGACTAGAATATAAGATAATACTTCAAAAACATGGCATAAGGCAACATGTATGAAATTTCAGACTAAGGCAATAAAGATCAATGTAAAATGCTAAAACACATCAGGCTTGAGCAAAACGTTTGGTCACGGCACTTAAAGGAATAAGTGTCTCCAAACTAAAGCAAGAAAAATAGCATAAATAAACCCAAAAAATACTCATAAGTGGCTTAGCAAAACAAGTCTGACAAAAATAGTTACTTTACACAAGATGTTTAAAGAGAGTTCTGATAAAAACCATAAGTTTCCTAAAGCAGTAAAAGTTTCAACACTCAACACTAACTCTTAGAAAACAGAATAAAAGTACAAATTGTAAATGAACTTCCATTGGAAACCTACCAGAAGGCAAAATAATAGTTTCCACACTTAGTAAGTTTGTTGCAAGACATACAGTAATTATAATTCCCATCAATAAGCAACTGAAATGAGATAGGAGTCAACATTTCAAACCACTGCTGGAAAACCTTTAGCATCATAAACAAATCAAAATGAACTTGAAATTTACTCAGAACTTTATAAATCTGAACTTCTCAAGAAATTACATACAAAATGGGAAATATGTATACAATGCAGATAATCAAAGTAATCGAAAATGAAACTCACCAAATTTACTGAGCAGTATGAGTTGAAAAAGCAGTTGTCCAGGAGGATGTTGGAGACTATAACAATATTAAAATTTATTATAACAAGTAGGTCTACACCCTGCTCACTGACTCCCAAAGCTTTAGTAACAAAGACAGGGGAGGGGAAATGGTCTGTTGCCCTAGAGACATTACCCAATTATATTACAAGAAGTATAGGTATAACTCAGGGGACCCACTCCTATTGCATAACAACTAAATAAACTCAGGGGGAGCCTCCCCTATGATGTTGCAAAAACAAAAATAGTGATAAATTACTTAACTAAAGTTCCACTCCTCTACATCGACACACAGTATGGTCAGCTGTTACCAGTCACACAATTCACTTGTACATACTGTATATGCATCCACATAACGATGGTCCTGCAACAAGTCAATGATGACCAATGATGACCTTTTCTAGCTACTCTCATCTCCTTCCTTAAATTTTTGTGCTTATGTTAGTTAGAGCATTAGAGCAAGATTAGCTAATTCTCATCCATTATATTTATTGTTTATGATTCAACAGTTTCCTCCGCATCATGTGCAGAAGAATCTTCACTCCAGCAAACAGAAGAGGTGAGTCACTTTTAGTGATAAGCTTGTTGCACTGTTTAAGTAACAAATCTTGACATGAAACAATTTTATCAAATTGAATCAAGTTCTCAATTAGATGTTTATGTAAGTATTTTTTGATTCAAATTGGCCTTCCAACCAAACATTACAATGTCTTCTTTTTATCTATATTTGATATACTGGACATTTACTTCAAATGTAATTTCTATTTATAGAATTCATTCAGCCAAGAAATGAAATGCTTTGCCAAGTTATTACCTGATTGCAATTAGTTAACATTAGTGTTCCTTTGCATTATATGTACCTTGTAATGTAACAGTGCAGATGATTTTTGTAAATGTTGGTATGCAATATTCTATAGTCATAAACTTTGGATGGTGTCTCAGTGTACCTTGATAATGTCACCTTTCTGGTACAAACCCTACAAGTGCATACAGACTGTTGGGTACATAGCTAGGCCCCCTATCTTTTACAAACTATTTATGAACAGAAAGTAACTCCGATTAGTGGCATCAGTAGCCATTATTAAATAAATAAAACAAGGACAACAAAAACAATCATAAGTATAGAACAATTTAACGTCTTGTTAGGTAGAAATCAATTGCATGTGTGCCGTCATACACTGATATAAGTTGTCGCTATAGCCAAACAGCATGTGGATTGGTGGCCACATTAAACAAAATCTTTATTTATAATATGCTTCAATTTACAACCCTTTGAACAGAAAATTACCAGTCAAATACAGATTTTGTATCAAATTTTCTCATCAAAATTTCTGCTTGATAGGAAAGTGAATAATTTGTTGACCTGAAGAATGCTTTACTCAATATAGAATGCATATTACTTGAAAAAAGTTACAGTCAATGGTGTTTGTGACTAACTGTGCAATGATTAATGTCCCTTCCCCCTCCCCCCTCCCCCCTCCCCCCTCCCCCCTCCCCCCTCCCCCCCAATCAAATGTTTCAAAATAGGGAGCCTGCCTTGTTAACTGAGGATGGGCTTTAGGATTTTGTTGAAAGATTACTTGCTCTTTATCTCAAAGTTCTATAACTTTAAATTTGACAATTTATTTCACTCACAATCTGTTGCTTAAATAATCAACAAACAATCCCCCCCAAAACATTCCTGTTTTATGTCTTCCACAGAAAGAAAACGACTACCTGAACAACCTCTCTTTTTGTGGTTTAAAAACGGTAAAATATATATTACACCAGATTTGACATGTTGTAATGTACAGAAAATGGAAGAACTTTTAGACTTAACAGTGGGCATCCCACTTGCAGGTCCTTTTCTTTTTTCCCCATTACTATAGAAAAGAACTGGTGATCAGTGGGATATCTGATATCATCACAAAAGTCTCCCAATGAGCAATTATAACCAAAGTTACCGTGATAATTGTCAAAGTTGGTTATGCATAGTTGTTATTGATTTTGCAGTTTTACCTTGAAAATCGGAAGACATATATACAGCTCTCCCCCCGCACACAATAACGACAGAAACAAATTAAAAACAAAACAAATTAAAACAAGAAAAAGCACATTCACATGGAAAAATCACATAATTTCAATCTTGTTAATTTGACCATATCAGAAATTACATTGACAGAAACAGCAGGGGAAACAAGTACAAAAGCAACTAGCTTGTCAAGATTGCACCTTGATTTTTGTAAAAAGAACAAAAACAAAACAATTAATTTTCTCCACTACAGGTGAGGGGCGGGCACTTTTGCTTCACCCTATACACCTCCTCAATTTTGTTTTATAATCCAATAGCTATGAATTGTGCCTGATTAACATGGACTACCTATAAATTTTCTTTTACTTTTTAACCCTGTTTTGAATTCATAGTTATGAGAATGCATCTCAATAGACCCTTAAAAAGGGGTTTAAAATATTATATTAAAAAAGTCATTGATTTTTTGACTAAAATTGTGATTGATTTGGTTTTCATATTATTCTGTAAAATGTTTTACTTATAGGTTAGTCATCACAAACACCAAAAAAACACTCTGAAGGTATGCAAAAATAAAGTATTCTTCTCACTCCCTTTGATATAACTATGTACATCAACTAATATTAGGATTTTAGGACTGCTTACTTTTGGGCGTACATGTAAGGCATGCAGTGACCTGCAGTTCGAGATCACACACCTCAGAGGTATACACCACAACAAAGTTACTCCGAATTAATTATGTGTTTGTTCCAAATGAGTCAAATTTGTGCAATTTTTAAGGTTTTAAGATTGTAGACAATTTATAACTATTGGCTTTTGTAGATGCTTATAAACCTTTCACATGAGGGTACTGTAATTTGGATGACATTATGAAACATAATTGATTTATCTTATAATATTGAAATTATTGTCATATTGTCATATATGGATGGGAAAAGGCATCTGACTTTTCTCTGACTCAAGGACTAGACTTGACAACTATGACTGACTCAAATCAACTTGACTTAAAATGACTGCGCTCATCTAATTGTGACTGAACACTAATGATTTTACTTGATTTGTGACTCAACCTGTTGGCATGGGGCTGTGCTTCAGAATGTTTGGATCATCAGTACTTTGGATTTGAACAAATATCAATAACATTTCAATATGCAACTACGTTCATTTCAGAAACTTTTCTCTGGAATAACAGGCCAGAGAGCTGAATCTTCATCACCATCATCAAGTGAACCAGAAACATTTAATGATGACGATGACTATGTTCCTGAAACTTCATCAGAGAGTGAAGAAAGAATGATAGAAGGTGTGGTATTTAGCAAATTACAATTTATTTACGCTGACTTGCTACTTTAACTAAAAAGTTTATTAGTTCCCGTAGCAATTGGTAATGCAATGATTAGTATATTCTCTATATGGAAATGCAGAAATACAATGAACTACCTTAATACCTATTTGAAAAACTTGTTTTTACATATAAAGAAAGGGCAAGCATGTTACATGATCAAAACAAACTGACATACATGTCTCTTCATGAAATAATAGTGAAAGAAAAGCATTCATTCATCTTTGAAGGCAGATGTCTACTCATGAGATTGAAACCCTTCCTATAGTTTTAACCAACAAATCATTACTTTTTACATGTCTCTTCATTTGATCTGATCTCAGATCTGTTTTAATTAATTAGTTTTTCCAAAAAGGTATTATCCGACCATTGTTGGACTTGACTTTTAATTTCCATAAAACATACAGAAGCAAGCGGCCACCACTCATGGTCTTGGGTCAAAGTAAGTAATT
The DNA here is from genome assembly GCA_911728455.2 of Marthasterias glacialis. NCBI lineage: Eukaryota > Metazoa > Echinodermata > Asteroidea > Forcipulatida > Asteriidae > Marthasterias > Marthasterias glacialis. The sequence continues at coordinate 4,390,787 of OU452225.1, read as the reverse complement.
TTGATGCTGTGTAGTAATGTAAATATTTTTTCCATGTTCCATTTCAAGATGATGATGGAGATGTCTGGATTAGTCAAGTGCAAGAAGTAAGTAACCCAAGTAAAACTTGCCATTATTTTTGTTTTGTGATGGAAAAACTTTTGCAATTTTTTAAAGGAAGCTGTAATTTCTTTTTACCTTTAAATGTTTATCTAAACAGCCCCTTGCCCTTCCCCCCTGTGTGACACATGAAGAGTCTTTTAACCCTACTAAGTGAGTTAGTCCTAGTGCGAAAACAAACAGTTATAAGCGCCACAGCTTGTTAGACAAATTGAATTACAGGTCTTAGATAAAGGGATGAGACACAAATCCAAGAAAAATGATTAATAATCCGATCATTGTGTACAGTATCTTTTGTTACTACTCCCCAAAGCATACCCATTGATCAAAACCATTTGAAACATTGCCTATCAGCCATAGTACCACGGTGGGCTTGCAAAGTTAAGGATATTGACACAAACAAACTTGACACAAACAAAAGTGTATATTTATTTTTACTCTGTTTTTGTAGGATCAAGATCTTCACCAAGATCTTCACCAAGTTAAGGAGCAAAATCAGTATCAATCAACCCAGGTACATACACTGTATGTGTTTATGTTTTAAAAACCAGATACCAAGAGCAGGAGAAATAACAAAAGTATAGAAGTACATAAACTCTGAGGCTTGCTTTTCAGCCAGCCACTACAATCAATTTTGTTGTGTATGTATGTAGCCATCAATTAAGGTATTTAATTATCTGTATCTACATGTACTTGTTGAAGGATTTCAGTGTTTTCATCATAGCTTAATTTGTATTGGATGAGTCCAGTCAAATGCTTTGAAAACTGATCCTGAAGAAGTGTTTAACATCACAGATTGCAAAGTCTTAGTTAAGGGCAAACATCCATGAAAGGGTTTAAAAATCTGTTCACTGAGTCCAGTGCCTTTTGTTACGGCTCCCCAAAGCATATATGTTGGACCCACAATAAATGACTTGATGACACAAACTGCTGGAAAGCAGAAACATTGCTACATGTATTAAAGCTTATTTTTTACGTCCATCTGCATGTTGCCTGAAGCGAACTGGTTAGAAAGTATATGGTTCCATGACTTCTGACTGTGCCCCCACCAACACAAATATTGACAAAATAGGGAGACCACTAGATACATGTAGTTCAGTCTAGAGTGCCAGCACATCAACCCGGATGTGAGGGTTCAAATCAGGGCCACTATGATAAATTTTCTTTGTTTTCCCAAAAATGCATACATGTACCCAGTTAGGGGCTTGATAAGTAATTATGACCAACAGAAAAAACAAACAAACAATGTACTTATTGTAGTATTATTTTTAAATTATTACATGTAGGTACAAAGATGGGCTGATCAACTACAACAACTCAATGACATGAAGGGGCCTTCAAGGAAACAAGTCGGAAACCTGCTATTCAGCAAAAAACTTAAAATCGCAGATGGCAGCAATGGAAGTCAGGTTTTTGCTGGAATGTTTAACAATTGTCTTCCAGTTGCCATAAAGAGAGTAAATACTGAACAAGTTACAACCAGACAAACTGACATATATGAACTGCTTAAAACAAAAGAGTTCACAAACATTCTACAGACCATTTGTGTTGAATGTGATGAGGATTTTACCTACTTTGCTACCCAAATATGTGAGTGTAATCTTCAACAACTGATCGAAGACAAACAAAATGTTCTGAGAATGACTCTCGGTCTCTCTGAGCATGATGACAGGCGCAAGAAAATGTGCATTGAGTTTATGACCGGCCTAATGGAGCTCCATGAACAAGGCATAATACACAGGGACATAAAACCTGCAAATGTGCTCTTAGGTAAGTCACTTGGGATACGATTGTTAACTGAATATGGTTTGAATCCACAACACATATTTCCTACAGAGAACATGTGTTTTTCACCTTCGTATTCCTTAACATGTAGATTGGAATCACCATGGGTGCCGTATTGAAGTGTATATGAAAATGTGTCCTACACGTATAGAGAATTCAGTGCCCAAATAGAAACCTTTGGTTAGGTTCAACATGACACAAAATATTCTAGTCAAGTATTGAAAGGTACACTTATCACCAAATTAAAAAATGTGTACAGGATTGCAATTAACAAAAAACATTAATATGAGTGTGACAAATCCAGTTGAATAACGATGTTTTAATATGTTATTCGCAAATCAAGTAAAACAACATGTGAATCACAAATATGGGGTATGATAATGGACTTTCTGTTTGCTTTTACTTGGAACAACATGTGGTGAACTGTTTCTTCTAATCAACAATGATGGGGGGCACACAGTGTCCCCCCTCTGTATGTGCCCAAGTTCATGACTGATTTTCACTAAAGGGTGTTTTGAATTTTTTCCCTAAGATTGATTTTTCCCACTATTTACGTGTTTTGTCCAAATGTCATGAAACTTGGCAAATTGGTTTATTTTGTCATGATCAATAAAAGAACAATATATTTTATTACTGGATTCACCATTGAGGACGCTGTAGTCCATTAATTTATCCCATTTTGGTAAAATTTTATTTCTTGCAATTTTTTTAATTAAATCAATATGGCTGCCGCCTTCAGGCCTAGGGTGCAATTCTGAGCATTGGTTGAGAATTCTATAATATTTTGGGGCATGAAAAGTAAGAATTTGGCGAAGTAAAATTATTTCATTGTTTAAAAAATTGGTATAAATTAAACTGCGACCTTTACATTTTATGATGTTCATGTAGAGTCCTCTGGAAAGGTGATGATTACAGACTTTGGGATTTCTTGCTTAATGATGGGGAAGACAACATTGCACACAAAAGCCATTGGCACATTATGTTGGATGTCCGTGGAGAGCCTCATCGGGGATTTTGCAAAGTACAAATTTTCATCTGATATACAGGTAAGCAAAATGTTTTTTTTTTGTTTTTTGTTTTTTTTTGTCTGATTTGTCATGGGTGTTGGTCTTTGTTACTGTTAGGGTTTTTACTTGTTTGTCCGTTGTGTGGTAATTACTGTATACTCAGTACTTTCCCGAGTCCTGTGAAAAAATCACAGGCATACTTGGGTGGGATTCGAACCCACGACCTTTGCATCTCTAGTGCGAGGTCTTACCAGCTACCGAGATTGCCGGTGTCAAGGGCCAGTTGAAGCTCTTATTAGCAGAGCCCTGGTACCACAACAGTATTAGATGTTGTTGCATTTTTGTTGTATTTTTTTTTTTCACAGGACTCGGGAAAGTACTGGGTATACAGTACTGACCACATATTGATGTAGGGTCAATTAAAGCAAATAATACTCCCGATGCAAGCAAATTTTACCTCTGATATTGTTATTTGTTTTTTGTTTGTTTTTTACTTGTTATTTTTTAGTTTATCCTGTTTAATACATTTTTGTCTACATCTTGCCATTGTTTTTTTTTTCTTTTCTTTTTTTTTTTTTTTTTTTTTTTTTTTGGGGGGGGGTCTGTCCTCCAGTTTTGTGATAGGCACTGTGCGCTTAGTGCTCTCTGGGTCCTCCTGAGGTGAGTCTGCTAGCTGGCTGCTCAGATGGGGTTCGGTTCCACGGCTTCAGCGTTCTGCGGATGTCCTGACAACTTGTGATTGGGACATATCCTTAAGAGTGTTAGAGTCTTTGGTTTGGGTCCCGCGCGGGTGGTTGACTTGAGGATTGCCCCCAGCAGGACTTGGATGGTGCCTTGTCGAGCATTGTGTGTGGAGGGGGGGGGGGAGTACAAACAGTTAAAATTTTGCTCTTATTTTTAGTTTATTTTACATAATTTATTTTGTTTGTGTTATTTTTATGTATTGTTTTCTTCAACTATTGTAATTTTTTATGTTTTTTATTAAGTACTTTCTACCAGATGTGGGTCAGCAGGTCTACGGATCATGGTGATTATTTTGCTTTTGCTGCCCCAAGCCCATCTGGTAGATTTGCTGTATTTGTATGTGTATTTTTAATGGCTAAATAAATAATAACAATAACAGTCTTTTTTTAAATAAGAAAACAATGAAATCTACTAAATTTGCATCAAACAGTTTTTTCTGCATAACGGCTATTATGTTGATTGTACATGGTTGTGTAAGCAAAAGAAATTTGAGATTTTAAGTTAAAGTTATTGTTCTTCCAAAAAATCAATCACAAGCTAAAGGCAATGAAAGTGCTAACTGCAATGCTTAAAAAAAGAAATAAATAAAAATAAAAACAAAACTTTTTTTTTTGACATTTAGTGCAATCCTACAATTAAAACGACACAAATAAAAGGCACAGTATCTGGAAATCCATTTACAGGTGCTGTAGTATTAGTTTTGCAAACAGGTGATACTTTTTTTAAAGGAGTTATACATGTATTCATTGCGTAACAAGGCTCTGTTGTGTTTATAAATAATTCATCATGCATGAGGATGCTTCGTAATTCCTGTAGTTTGTCAAATGAATGTTCCAGATGGCTGGATGTTCGATCTACTACATACTCAGTGATGGACACATACCGCATGAAACCACCAGTCCATATCTAAATGAACCAGAAGGTGTATTGAGGAACATGAAGGAAGGAACCTACACCTTAAAGCATCTTGATTCTAGTCCCTTTGCTAATGTTCAGCCAGTGCTTGAGGAGATGTTAATAAAAGATGAGCAGTTCAGACCTCAAACTAAGACATGTTTAACACTCTTGCAAGGTAAATTTGCCACTTCTTCTCACCCCTTTACCTTTTATCTGTTCCAAATGCCAATACTGTGAGGTTTTTCTAGTAGCTTTCCCTCCTATAAAGAAGTTTCAAAGTGTAGCAGTACTGCTACACTTTGAAACTTCCTTCCTGTATTTTATTTTCCATCACCATACAATGTATTACAGTTGTCGAGGAATGTGAACAGAAACCTTCTTTCCCTCTACATTATATTCTTTATTTTCTTCTTGTAGTCTTCACCTTGGGTGGTGCTTTGGCCTTGTTTAGGGCATTTAAACAATTAGAATTAATTTTTTATTTGTAGAAAGTTAGATAGAATGTATGTATTTTTTCTGAAATGTGCTAATAGTTATTTAAGTTGCTAATTCTAATTCTGCCTATTCCCAGGCTGTATTGTAACTTGGGCATGATCCCAGTCCAGTTTCTGACTGGTGTCCCTTCCCCAAACGAAGATATTGACAAAATAGATAGACCGCTGACATACGGCAAGAATGCTCAGTTGGCTTGTCAACCCTGAGGTCGTATGTGCAATTCCTACTCTACCAACTTTTCTATACCATAAATTGATCTTATAATTATCGTTTAGATTTACTCAATGAAAAGCACGTGAGGGTTTAAGTCTTCTCAAGATAAAGTTTTGTCTGAGAAGACTAAATAGGCTTTTGGAAACTACTTTGGCTTTTAGCCTCCTTTATTTAATTTATTTTGTTGACAGTTTGGAGTTAGGGGACCAGGAACAGGTGTAAAAAATTATCATCAGTTGCAGTGCACATGCACCAATTATATTATAAGGGTTTAATATCACCTTTCATGTTGAAATGTCCCATCAGACACGGCACAGAAAAATCAAACAGTTTATGTATTTTAACAATTTCAAGACAACTTTTGGTGTAAGCTAAAGTTCCATCATGATCAAGTATGCCTTGTATAAAATAAAAATGAAAAAATTATGTGGTACATATAATGAAAAAAAAGATCTTTCTTCAAAGTGTATTCGGTCAGTCACGTTTCCCTGTATTTATGTATTTGTCCTGAGAATCATGGCATTTCTGTATAAAATTCAACTGCAACTATGTTAAGATTTATGTTTGTCAGCTTTGTACATGTATGTATCTATAGTGAGCAAAATGTTTACTTATTGTTTTTATGCTAATCTGTGACTTATTTTGACATTTTTCATTCAATCACCATTGAGAACAGATAGCTTTTAAAAGAGTCTATTTTTCTGGAAATTCATGGGTCTTTTTTGTCCTGTCAGACCTGCTTATTTCAAATTGCAACCATATAGTCATAATATAATTTGGTTTCAACCTGTGTTTTTGTCATTGAAATATGTTGTGTTCTCTTTGAGTTAGTATATAAATTTTTGTGCTATTTTTTTCCCGCTGCCTCTTGAAAAAATAAATTGCATAAATGTGTCCCGTCAGACACGCTGGAGTTAGCCCCTCAAAAAATTGTTCAATATGGTGAGTCTACTTGGGCAGCTCACTGGAAGCGGCAGAATGCATATGAAGAAAAAATACATTCTGTTCAAGTCACATGGACTAATTTGTTTGCAACATCCTTTTTCTTTCTACACCTTTGCAGCCAGCTTTGCCCAGCCTAAAAATTCTAGGCAACGTAAAGTTTCCAAATCGTTTGTATCAACTAACCTACCATCTGATAAAGTGGTAAGTAAAACTCTTGAATCTCTACAATGCACATGATGCATTAAAACAAATTGAATAAAATTGTCTTTGTAAATAGTATTGTAAGGGGGGCCGAGGGCACTACAATGTTTAGTTGGACGCAAGTTCAGGATTTTAAGGCGGATGGGTCATTGATTTGTCTCTTAGCTTAAACTGCTTTATTGCGCACACAGCATGAGGGACCTATATCCTGCACAAGCTGTTGAAGATTGTGCAGGAGTGGTTTAAAAATACAGAAAGAAAACCTGATTTAATTTAGGTGTACAAAACTACCACGAGAAATTAATTAAATAATAAACTACCTCAATCGGGGGGCAATTCCTACAATCCAAAGGAGAATACAATAAAAGTTAGATGTGAGTGGCTGTCACATATTGATCAATACTCAAGTCTAATTAAAGTCACTGCTAAGAAATTTAGGCCTTTACATCCTAGATGTAAACAAAAACCAATAGCTTGACTAACCGTGTAAAGTTAGTCTGTTTCCTTAATTTAACTACATCACTCAATTCTAAACACTTTAAATCATACATGTAAATTACTCAATCATAACATGATGACAATGTCACACCGATAGAAGTTTCACAACAACAGATGATAAAAGGGGCATAAGCTCACTAGTATACGTTGTTAGCGCTAACTTCACTTACACACATCCAGGAAAACACACACACAAAACTATTACACACACTCATACTCATAGTCATACCCCGATGCCCAAATGTTGCCATTACAACTAAAGGACATGACAAAGTCACCATAATATCTGATAATCTATGATCTCTTTCATTAAATAACTTTAAATGAACTTCTCTATAAATTACTATGCATAGTCACAGTGGGCTCATATCTGCATTTCCAATATCTCAAATAATCACATGTGTACCTTACACAATGCCTACATGGTGTATTACATGAATCACTTTCACTTTTCTAAAGACTAAACTTTCTTACTTAAAAATCATCCTTTTTCTAAAGAGCATAAAAACACAAATTATCAAAGCAGTGATCTATAACTTTTCAAGAAAATATCAAAGTAAAGGATGGGTTTCTATCACTCTAATTGACTTATGATATTTAGGGATAAAAATCCTAATAAAAATTGGGTTAATCTTACCTGTTGAAGATTGTGCAGGAGTGGTGACCTTTGGGTTAAGTAGGTCAAAAGGTCAGCAGGTCACACAAGAGTGACTTAAAACAAAGAGCGCCACCGCTCATCTATATGTGTCTAGTGACTGCATCAGTATAATACACTAAAGAGACAAAGCATCTAAACTACCGCAAAAATAGTTAATTATTGAAATAGGTAAGTGATGAGAAACATTAATAACAATGAGAAATATTAAACTTAAGAATTACATATCATTAAAACAACACTGGGTTTGGAAAGTATAAGGTACGGCTCCTCACAGTATCATAGTTGGTTAACCTCCATCATGTATGGGGGCCCTGAAGGGACATTGTATATCCCATACAAGTACGCGTGCGCGCGTACCTATGTGATGTCGTGAACTTATTCGCAAATGTGTGTCGTATACGATGTCTTAAAATTATTTGCATATATGTGCGCATAAGTATGAGAATGAGATGTCTTGAAATTATTCAAAATTATGTGTGTACACATTTAAAGTACCGGTAATGAAATTGTTTGTGAATGTGTGTGCATACGTATGCAAATACACTGTGTTGTCAAGAACTTTAGTTCATAACTTGTCGCATACCTTTGGGGTGATGTCATACTTGCGGGCACTATTATACAGAGTATGTGGCATACATAGCAAAAACGTAATCAGGCCCCATTATGTAGGACTACACGTACCTGTGTGTACCATGTGTGTATTCAAAGGTATGTGACCAATTAGCAACAAAATTCAACACATTGCAAATAGATTTGCATTGTGTATGCTTGGGAATAATTTCACAACATCACGTACGTGTGCGCACATTTTTATGAATATTTTAACAACATTGCAATCGTATGCGCACACAGATGGGATATGCGATGTCCCAGGGCCACCTTACTCATGTCCAGAGTTTTGGACTGCCTTGATTTGCATCACTTTATACCCTTTTTGGGGGAATGTGGCACCCTTATTGTATTGTCGTCATCTAGGTGTAAGTTGAGAGAGATAAAAAGAAGGAACCAGTAGTTTAGTTGATAAAGGCATGCTAGGCCTCCCAGTCATCAAACCCCACCACCAAATCTTGGTGGTCAGTCCACTTTCCATTTTCAAGGAGAGTGGACTTGGATCCAATAAGACAATGTAACAGTAAGGATGAAGAGGGGTACTTCCTGGCCTTACACTGGTCTTCGGAACTCACAGAACACACAATCCGAGTGTCAAAAAAACAAGTTTTCTCTTGGCCTTCAAATATTGACATTACGAGAGGATAAGACGTCTAAAAATATGTAATGGCTTTACAAAAATGTGCAGATATATATTAAGTTTCACTGAGAAACACTTATCAATACTTGATAAATGTGATTAATCATTGTCCAGAGACAAGTCCAGCTTCTTGCTCGAATTACAGGCTCGCAATTCACCAATAGCTTTGACAGCTTCACAACTCATGTCATCACTGCAACAGGTAACATTATTCATAAACAATTTGTTTTTTCTATATGTTTATTCAGATCTGGCACAATCCATCTAGGTGTTTCTTATTCCTGTTATGCATAGTCCATTGTGGCCTTTTGTCTACAGTAAAACTTAAACAAACAACCATGAAGATGGAGATACGCCTGTTTGATACGCATCATGCAACGGGCCATAGCGGCTTCACCATTCTAGTTTAACAAAGTTTAGGGTGTAATTTTTTCTAAGACTCTCTGTAATAAATATTTAAATAAAAATTTATACACATAGATGATGAAAATCTTGCCCAAGACAGGACTCTGAAACTCTTCGAAGGAATTTCTGCTAAAGTGTGGGTGGTTAGCTTCAGTTGTAAGTTATTCATTTTTTATAAATTTACTGGGAATTTTAAACAAAGTCAACAAACTTTAACACTAGTCATTTTGAAATCTACCATTATTGTTTAGTTTATCTCACCACGTTTAAGATTAAATAAGAAACAGAGAGCCAAAACTCTCTGGTTTCTTTATCTGAGGATTCCTCTTTAAAGGCATTGCATACGTTTGGTAATTTGAGCCTACTGTTTGTTTCAAACCAATATAATTGTAGATATATACCATAAAACTAACCTGTGAAAGTTTCATTTCAAAAGGTAGTAGCGTTTTTGAGATTTCGGCGACAAACTAGAACGGTTATTTCACGCCGGACAACAGTTAGTAAATAGTTTCGACATTTCATATTGTAGTTCGTTGAAAAAGTACTACCGCCCTCCTGTGGTCGTTATCTTAAAAATACCAATATGGGCCGTTTGAAATTGGTTCGTTCGGCCAGCCCGGGGGGTCCGTGTGCCAGCCGTGGCACGGCTTCGTGTAACCCGAAACGGGGTCACGAACTCTCCACTGTGGTTTGGCAGGTCCCATAACATTATGATAATATATGCAGCAGAGCCGACTGACCGCAAGCGGACGTGATGGAGTAAGCTACACACACACACACACACACATCATGTACATTGTACTGTGTTCTAGGTACCACATGTACAGTACGTATGCGTGTACTGTGGTGAAATTGTGAACTGAGAGTATCTAGGCCAATTTGGTCGCTCGGTAGCTTTTGTAATCGAAATGGACATGTATAGTAGGCCTACACATTGTGCTCACTGATGTTATCACCGAGGAAATCCAAGCTCAATCAAATCATTTGCTATGTACTGTTTGGTAAATAATCTTTGCCCATGCCCGACTTGTGGTTATCATGAAGCAATAAATCAGTGTATTGCTCCGTGCTAATATTTACAAGAATCATGTTGACTCCTTTTTGAATATGTTTCAAACCGAAAACAAACTTGACCCCCCCCCCCCCCCCCAATAAATAATCTATGGCTACGGGACGTAGCCCGTCGACCGGAGTAGTTACCGGCACAAAGGAAAATAGTAATCAACCCATCATGCGTACATCTGGCATGTTCCCCAGACGGAAGGATTTATGGCCCTTTTCGAATCCACGGCTTTGGCTTTGGATTCGGCTTCAGGGTCCGTCCTCTCGTCTGAAGCTGGCCCTGAGCGCGTTCACAAAGCACGCGCAATTGTCATAACAACCGCGGGGCCAAGCTAGCCTGAGCCGAATCCGGAGCCGAAGCCGTGGTTTCGAAAAGGGCCTACGACCCCAGAGAAACACCTCGAAATAAATGCCCATTAATGAAGGGTTCATTCACGGAAGTTCAGTACCAGTCTTGTGTGAATGGTTTATATCATGAGTTTAATTCCTACCTCCATGGTTATATAAACTGAGAAAGTCCCATAACTACTATGTCCAGGTTATGGGACAGATGATGGGTTTAACTGGATCAAAATGGTGTGATTTCTTTGTGTGGAAAACAAATGACTTTCATGTAGAAGGAACATTCATTGATGATAGACTATTCATAACTGGCGCGTTTTGTTTCCAGTACTTGCTGCCAGCTTTGTGTGATAACAAGTTGTAATTACTTGAAGATGCATCTCCTGATTTTATACCGAATTGATGGTTAAAAAAGACTGAAACATAAAATAGTTCTTGTCCTTTAGTCCAACTTTTCTTTTTTTCCCCCTCTACACATTGTGGTTCCCGTTATCATTGAGTAATTCATTCTGGAGCTATTCATGGGCATTTCAGAGGACAATAATCTGAGCCACATACATTGTAAGTCCAAGGAGAGTGTTGTTTCTTTCACAAAAGTAGCCACAAAGTATATTGTGTAATGCATGTGAATTTTGTTTGCGTTCCTGAAAACCATTATTTATAAAAGAAAACAAAACAAAATCAATATACGGGATTTTTAATTTTTTTTCAAACACACTGTTTATTGACATAAAACAATGAAGAACCACATACAGTAATTGCTTTTGAGTGTGTCGCAGATCCTTCAAGAAACAATTAAGGAATCTAAAATGTCCACAGGGCTCGATAATTTACATGGTGCTACTGCAGAAACTAAGTCCTTTTTTTAGTATTTTGGGGTGCAATGGCATAATTAGTTTATTTTATAATACATGCACATTTTAGGTCAAAGTTTGTGCTGACCAGCACCTGTTTTAAATATGTAGGGGAAATGCCACAGAAAGCCATTTCTTGGAGAAGATACAGAGGTATGGTTCCTTCAATCTATGCCTGCTGTCACTCGTAAGAGTCATGTCACATGATGCAATTTACAGGCAACTGATTCTAGGCTGTCTCCAATAATGATGCAAACGGCCTTTTTTTTACAGGATTACTTCATAAAATGATGTTCAATGGTTCATGCATAAATATAAAATTATACACTTGACTGTTAGACTTCTACACTGACTTAGAATAATGGCCCTTGAAAATTTGTTACATTACAACAGACTGTCCACATTTGATTAACTGTACCAGCAAGGGAAATTGGTACGAGGCCATCAAACAGATGAAATTTCTTTACGAAAAGCTCACTCTACATGCACATAGAGTCTTGCAATGGTCTGCGTCTATTCAGTTTCTTCTTTGGAAAATTGACCACTTTCAGCAGTAAGGAATGGTGGAATAACCAAGCTACATTCAACAGGACAAAGCAGGTACTCTGTTACAAATCCCTTATCTACAATTACCTCTTCTCCAGATTCAAGTAAATTCAATATACAAGACTGCTTGGTGATCTCTTTGTCTGAAATTCCACCAGCATAGAGGTTACTTACAAATGTAACAAGGCCTCCTGCTCCTGGTGATATTCCAATAAGGCCTTTAAATATTTCATGACGTTTGTAATGCGAAAAAAAATTCTGAATTTAAATTCAAACTTGACGGTGCTGGCACAAATAGTTCAGTACAGTCTAAAATAACACAAGATTTTGAAAACTGTTTGAAGGCATCTGGAATATGTCGGTCGACCATCTCTCTTGTTGGCCACAAAGGAATACTCCCAAGCACAGCATACAGAAAGTTAGCCCAAGTAATACTAAATCTGCTGACTGTTGAACTAGATATGCCAAATTTATCTCCTAAGTCCTCATCGAATGAACCTTATTTGACCTTATTCAGGAAAAGAAAAAAACTGGTCAATAAGTGGCAGTTCAGACCGAAAGCCAGCACGCATTGATGAACTTTCTCCTCTTTTAGAACACACCACTTGGCTCCATCGGGTCATCGTTGATGCACGAGGAAAAACAAAATTAAAAAATTCCATCAACAGTGTGTATGTTGGAAATGCCGTGTAAATCTATGCAGGATCTTTGGAATACCTTTCCGAAAAATGTCTTTCTGGACGGCATTGTTTATCAAGTTGCTTTCCAGTTGTTCAATTCGTTCCTGCGTGGCCTAAAAGTTTGTCTTCTACAGGGGATGTGATCCAGATAATCATGGTCCGGTACCTTGGTAATGCTTCTCCACACCACAGTCACTCTCCATGTTTCACAGCTGTTGCTGGACACCTGTTAATTGTAAAGAAATTTGTCAATATGACACATAATTTTGACAATTTTAATAATGAAACTTACCCGTACATTTATAGGATTTCAAGCTTTGCATTGTAGAGTAATGATAGCAAAGCTTTAAAAAAAATGGATCAGGAGGGACTTCATGTTATATCTTCATTTTCCCAGGTTTAGTAGCAACCACCCACTAACCCTTTTTTAAGGGGTGGGGTGGGGTGGGGGAGAGGCCTTAAAAAGTTGTACAATGCCAAACATACAATTTAGCTAGTGCTTTCAGCACAATGAAGATTTCGAATGAACAGATGCTTTGCATAACTAAGTTGTAAGTCAACACATCCCTAGAAAGAGTTAATTGTGTTCAGTTGATATAAATAAAATACTTACTCTCTGTTTCTTCTAAGTTGCCGCCTTTTAGGAGTTTTCACAGTCTAAGGAAAAATGCTTGGAGCATTTAAGAAGCCTTTTCCCAGTCATTGTGGTTTTTAAACTCATTTTCTTTAAAGTGAGTCGAACAAACATGTGTGCATCTTGTTATCTGAAATTCAAAACATCAAAAATAAAAACAAATTAAGAAAATCAGTAAAGCACCAAGAAAATCCCTGAAAGACCTTAGAATATTCAGAGTTAAAGACCTCCATTCATGTAACTTCTGAGGACATTATATAAAGACTATAACATAAGCAGTTTTGAGTTTGTCAGTTTAGTTCGTCCTTCGTCTATGCCCATGGTTCAATTCAAGATAAGAAGCAATTCAACATCATAAATTTACAAAATTGTCCAGTGAAATCAGGAAAACCCTCAGGGATTCCACCAGACTAATTAGTTGACAATGGTTGAGTCCTATAGTAGTATAACTTATTTGTACAGGCTTTTTATTGTACACTCGACTCCATGAGCCACATGTTCGTGCAGTCTGACCTTACTTAGAACATAGAAGAGAGCAGACATATGGAGTACACTTCCTTCTTCGACGGTCTGCGTGGCGTGCACTAACGTCTGAACGTTACTCACTGTTTAGTAATACTTAGTAAATAAAATAGTATTTAGTAATAAGATAAGAGCGAGTTACAGCCTACTCTAGTTACGAAACGTACCTCCATGGTATGGTTTTAAATAAACATTTTTGACAATGAATGTCTGAGACTTACCTTGAAACTTCATCCAGGATCTGTGCGTATATTCCTAATCCATATCTTTCTCAGAGAGTTAAATTTTGGGAACATATGAAACGACAACTCATCCGTCAGGCACACAGCAATGTCAAAATGTGACATGTTTATGAATTACGTAATTCGTGCAATAGAGATCAGCAGTCAGTGGTGACCAAAGATTATACAGCGCCGTAGGCGCAAGATGGGGAACTGTGCCTTTATCTACTGTTGGAAAGTAAATTCGCATTGGTGTTGACTCGCTGTCATTTTTCCAAGACGGCGATTCCGTGTAAGGGCGATTGAACCAGGGGCGAACTGCCCATTCAGAGATCGATCGGCGAAAACGACCAATTAGGAATCAATTTACAAAGCAGTTAATCTTAGACACTTGAGGGCGTTGGTCAATTCGAACGTTCAAAATCTGAGAAGCGTTACCGCCAACAACGCTTCTCAGATTCAAATTTTTGGAGATAAAAAGTGATATATTTTTCCATAACGGCGGTACTTCGAATTGAACGTTTCTCAATATGCATTATACTATCCAAAGCAGCTGTACTTCTTACCAAGTAAGTTTTTATTGCCATAAATTTTCAGAGTCATTACCAAACGTATGCAATGCCTTTAAATATTATTTAAATATTCAAGTCCCTCTGAGTAGCCTGTGGATGTTTTTTCCGCAAAACTTAGAAAGTGCCGAGTATACAGTGGAAGGGCTAAAACTAATAAATGTTCAACTACCAGAAGCATGGAATTCTACCATTGCAATATTGTACTTGTGTACTCCATGGTATACCATAAAAACAAATATGTTTTTTCTTAATTTATTTGTAAAGACCATTTACCATACACATTACATTAGTTAGACACACAAATACAATTTTTTTGCATTATGTAAGGCTACAAAATGCCAACAAACTTGAAAATGGTTCAGAGATTATCAGTTGCATGGGACCTTTCTTCATGACAGAGGTCACACATGCATGTACAGGTTTCATTCAATCAAAAACTGCGTAAAATCAGGCTTCTTTCTGGCAAAGTGTGCACACTGTTGTTTTACAAATTAAGTGTGTAACATGGCAAGTGATGAATATGTGCAAAATTTGGTCTGGGGTGTATACTGAGTGAAAACATACATAAAATGGCATATCCCTAATATTGCAGGGGTAAAAGCATGCTTGAAGACTGGCGATCTACTTCCAGAGGATGTTTTTGAGGTGAAGGGGGATGTCCTAGCGGGCAGGTCACTTGCACCACAACGTGCGCGGTTATGGAAAGGAGAGTCTCTCATGCAAAACCTTCATGTGCTTATAATAGGCCAAAACACAGCAATGACCAAAGGTATAGTTTTCATTGAACCATCGTGCTTGTATAGGTGTTGCTTTCATTACAGAAACAAAATACATGTCTATTGGTCATTTGACTATGGAGACAGCCTTGTTATGAGATCTTTGCTTCTTTGGGTATACAATAATAAATTGGAAAGTTTTTATGTTCTCAATGGCCGAAGCTCAGTCAGGTCATGTGTCCCTGTTATGAACAATATATTGGCAAACAGATGAAACTGTTACTGACAAAAATCTTTATTAAGATCAAAAAGTGCTTTTAAAAATTTGCCAGACTAAAAATCTGCCAAGAGGTACACTTTACATCTGTAGCTTTGGTCATAATGGTGTCCTCGTAACGAAAAGTGTACCCATGGATGTCGTTTTGATCTAGTTAAGATGTGATATAAAGACTGGGTCTAAGAACTATCAAAAAAGTGCCCCTAAATCAGCATGCACATGATGCCCTATTTTTTTTTTCCTAGGACTCCGGCTGATCATGCTTCAAATGAACCCCTGACAAAGGGCACTTTTAACAATGCTAAGAATATCTCTTTTGGCTGAATTTATTCCTGAACCTGTTATCCAATGCCTATTCTTTTGTTGGAGCTGTTGTATTTTTAATGAGTTCAAACAATGTATTTTGTCAAAGCCATTAATGTCGTCCTTTTGAATGGAATTCTGTCATTGCCATGCTGTGTTCTGAACGACAACATCAGCACCAATTTTTTTTCTTTTCACTAGCCCAAACCTTAAATCTTAAATTCTCACTATTCAAAACACAAAATGTCAATGAAAAATGCTTTTACTACATCGTCCTAACACAATCCGCTGACATTCAAAATGATTAGAATTAGAAGAATTTTCAGATTTTCACTAAAAATACTCCTAAGGAAGGGACCGAAAAATTATTTAAACTCAATGGCAACAGGTTAAAAAGGTATGTATTATTTGCAATATTATTGATATGATGTATGATGTCTTTAACAGGAAATGTGGAGAAGATACTAGCAAGGTGTGGAGCAACTGTTTTATCAAAACTGGACTTCCTCGGCTCAACAAGCTCCCATCGTATAATAGTAAACCTCTCTAAAGATAAAGTCGAGGATGAACAGAGATTTTACAGTATGTTAACTTTTAATTTTTATCCCTCAGCCCAATAGGCTGGAGGGGTATTGTCATTGCCTATACGACATCCGTCTGTCCGGCTGGGCACTTCGTTTCCGGAGTGCAACTTGAGGTGCAATTGACATTTGGACTTGTAACTTAAGTGGAGGTTGCCCTTGAAGAAAGGAAAGCCGGGATTGTTTTAGGGGTGAAAAGGTCAAAGGTCAAGGTCACAGTGGCTTCAATATATTTGCTGTTATTTTCTTTAATGAAAATGTTTGTGTGAAACTTTCATTTTCATTAGGTGGATTCCTTTTTTTACCTTTCAGTGTATCTCATATTTAATAATCAATTTAATGCAAAGTATATATGTGGACATTATCTGCTTGATGTCCTACATCATGGTTTTGATTGTTGAAATGCACCACTGAAAACATTTGGATTATATTTGTATCCTTTATTAGGAGAGCCAATACATTGTGGCCCCCCAAAACAGACAAGCATGGTTTCACTATCTGAGGCCAAAACTATCTATACGAATGGATGGATAATCTGTCTAGAAGAAAAATTATACCAAGATTATCTTGATCCTTTCATCACACCGAGCGAAACTAATGTTTTAACTGATGTAAACAGATTCTTCATCAATGTGTATCAGCTTGTTTGTCCTTTTTTTCTTTTTTTTGGAGAGGGGGCATCTTGTATATACAGCCTACTTAAAGTTGTGCTGGTGATTTATGTTGGCCATTGCTTCAACTCATTGACATTGTTAACGTCTGTCAACCATTTGAAATCATTATAAACTGATTGATTAAGCTCTATTTGAAAGAAATGCTATTATACTGTTTTCCTTTTTTCTCTTGTTTACTTTGTTGTGCATTCCAAAGCTATGAGATCCAAGTTCCATTCAGACATTGTTGGCTTGCAATGGCTGCAAGACACCCTTTGCTTCTACAAGATTCAGCCATTTGAAAAATATTTACTTACACGTAGTTGTGGTAAGTTGCCATACAATATTGCCTCCATCTTCATATAAGGGAACACCACATTTTTGCATTGTCAAAATACACAGCTGTATATGTTCTTGGGTAGTCACAGACTGTAGAAATCTTCCATTGGAGCTTCTTAAATTGTGCAAAGCAGCCATCTTAATGTTAAAGAGCAAGGAGCATATTTGTTTTCATTCATCATTACTGCCTGTACAAATTGTGTTTACAAAATATAAAATAACACATCAATTTGAAAAACACCAAAGAAAAAGAGTCAAATTTGAGTTCTGGGAATACACCAAACATTTCAAAAACAGTGTAGGGCAGGTGCTCGGTTTAGTATCGTTGCTAGCTGATATTAACCACTTGTATTTGTTCCAGAAGACTCCATTCCTGTATCTCAAAAAGTTGCAGATGCCAACCAGCTGGTAAACCCAGGTCAAGCTACAGCACAGTACACCTCTGTCCAGAATGACAAAGTCTTCATCACAGGAGACTCCATTTCTGTATCTCACAGTGTACAGCTACAAAACTCCATTGATGTATCTACAGAGTCTGCAGATGCCAACCAGCTGGTAAGCCCAGGTCAAGCTACAGCACAGTACACCTCTGTCCAGAATGACAAAGTCTTCATCACAGGAGACTGCATTCCTGTATCTCACAGTGTACAGGTACAAAACTCCATTGATGTATCAACAGAGTCTGCAGATGCCAACCAGCTGGTAAACCCAGGTCAAGGTACAGCACAGTACACCTCTGTCCAGAATTACAAAGTCTCCATCACAGGAGACTCCATTCCTGTATCTCAGAGTGTACAGGTACAAAACTCCATTGGTGTATCAACAGAGTCTGCAGATGCCAACCAGCTGGTAAGCCCAGGTCAAGCTACATCACAGTGCACCTCTGTCCAGAATGACAAAGTCTTCATCACAGGAGACTCCATTCCTGTATCTCACAGTGTACAGATACAAAACTCCATTGATGTATCTACAGAGTCTGCAGATGCCAACCAGCTGGTAAACCCAGGTCAAGCTACAGCACAGTACACCTCTGTCCAGAATGACAAAGTCTTCATCACAGGAGACTCCATTCCTGTATCTCACAGTGTACAGCTACAAAACTCCATTGATGTATCTACAGAGTCTGCAGATGCCAACCAGCTGGTAGACCCAGGTCAAGCTACAGCACAGTACACCTCTGTCCAGAATGACAAAGTCTTCATCACAGGAGACTCCATTCCTGTATCTCACAGTGTACAGGTACAAAACTCCATTGATGTATCTACAGAGTCTGCAGATGCCAACCAGCTGGTAAACTCAGGTCAAGCTACAGCAGAGTACACCTCTGTCCAGAATGACAACGTTTTCGCAGGAGACTCCATTCCTGTATCTCACAGTGTTGAAGTTCAAGACTCCATTGATGTATCTACAGAGTCTGCAGATGCCAACCAGCTGGTAAACCCAGGTCAAGCTACATCACAGTACACCTCTGTCCAGAATGACAAAGTCTTCACAGGAAACTCTATTCCTGTATCTCACAGTGTACAGCTACAAAACTCCATTGGTGTATCTACAGAGTCTGCAGATGCCAACCAGCTGGTAAACCCAGGTCAAGCTACATCACAGTGCACCTCTGTCCAGAATGACAAAGTCTTCACAGGAGACTCTATTCCTGTATCTCACAGTGTACAGCTACAAAACTCCATTGGTGTATCTACAGAGTCTGCAGATGCCAACCAGCTATTAAATCGAGGTCAAGCTACAGCACAGTGCACCTCTGTCCAGAATGACAAAATCTTGGAGCCGATTGCTGACCTCAGAATCGATCGTTCTTCAGGTATGGCCGTTAATTGTTTTGTTTTAAGGTGTGCCATCACATTTTGAATTAGTATGCTGGTGTGAAAGAAAGTTTGCCTTGCAGCCTATGATTTATATTATTCAAAAATGTGCTTTTCCATAGAAGTTTTCTGCTAGGTGAACATCAATCATATATTTGTATTTAAATGTGTAAGCCTACATTTAAATGTTCTTCATACACATAAACATTTTCATTTGTCTGGCACAAACAGGTTTTGTTTCTAAGACTGATGATGAAGATAGCAACTCATCTGATGAAAGTGGCATCATGCCCCTTCCACGAAAAAGAACTAGTAAGTTATTGCCTGTATTGAATTGATTGCCTTCTATTTAGTTACAGTGTTACGTGCTGTTACATACAGAGAAGTTTTCAGCCAAGCGGTCAATCCTTTACAAAAGTGTTTTTGTATTGAAATGTGTAAGCACAACATTTAATTGTTCTTATATGCATCAACATTCCCCTTTCGCGAAAACGGACTGGTAAGTTATGGCACGTAATGAATTGATTGCCATCTTAAAAAACAGTGTTGCTACTTTCTGTTGTTGAGAGCTTTGGATAAAGGGCATGGCACATCAGATTGGGAGGGGGATTTTGCAATTGTTTATTGATCATGTGACATTCAAAAATACTTCACAGGAAATTCATATGACCTCACTCCCAATGGTTTTCGTCTGCAATTTGAGTCTCAAATATAGTTGGCATTTCTACTGAGATTATGACATGTGATCATCACTGTCTGGGATGGCCACTAAAGCTGGCGACGGTTTTGATATGTCTGTAAAATTGTGTGACAAATAGCACCCTCAACAGTGATCTTGGAATGGACAAACATAATGGAAAATAAAAAAAATCTTCAAAAAATGTATTTTTAGTGTCATTTTAGAAATTTTTCTGTTTTTTTTTTGGCATCATTTTTTAAATACTTTTTTATGCAAGTCGCCATCACAAGGCCAGGAGGGCACTCAAGGTGAGGCGGACGAATCAACTATTTTTCCAGGGGCTGTTGCACCTACTCCTGTTACCCCCTACAGTCTGTAAGGATGTAGGCGTGGGTATCATCCAAGAGCTGTGTCGGGGGAGCAAAATGCACTGCCTCCCCAACTTTTACGAAGTAATTGTGTTAAGTGCCTTGCTCAAGGACACAAGTGGCAAGGCCGGGAAATGAACCCATATTATATAGAGTTTGGTTCAAGAAGCATTTTAAAAGGGTGCTAGAAAAGCAGCACTCTGGAAAGTCCCTCCCCCCCCCCATTTAATGTCATGTTTACTCTCTCTTTATAACCTAAATGTCTCTTTTATGTCATTTGACTTTAAAATTAGGAACAAACTAGAAATCTATATTTTTGACGGGACTATAATGTACATCCCATGTACAGTAAATATATATGACCAGAATAATGTTTAATTTCTCTGTCTCTGAGTACACAGTGTCCCTTTTTGTTTTTCGTTTTCTTCTCATAGAAAACTTGAAAACAAGCCAAAGTGTGAAGAGGGGGATACATGAACCTCCAGACGGGGTAAGTTTTGATTGTAGACCTGTTCCATCAGACTCATCAGATCACTTATCACAACCCTGATCTCCAGTCATTAGATATTTGGTATATTTTTGATAAGCTCCATTTTTATTTCAGTTTTGTGCTCCATACATTTATCTCCTCTCTTTGTTTATTACAGGATTTTGTACTTTGTTTTTACTTTGTGTGCGCACCCCTGATTTTCTTTCTAAAATTTAGACTTTGTCTAGTCCTATCATTTTTTGGTTCATTAATGTAAATGTTATCATATACTACAAGCCATTATAATAATGGACTTAATTAGCCATAAACAAACTGAAAGATATGAACTGCCTAAAACCAACAATTTTTCGTCAGGGGGCTGTCCCACCAGGCCAAATTGTATGTGGCTGTGTCTTGGGGGCCATTCCATCGGCCACTTTTTCTGTGGCTGTCCCACTAAGCCACTTTGTCTGCGGCTTTGTTTAGAGGGTCCTCCCACCATGACACTTTGTCTGTGGATTTGTTTCGGGGGGTGGGCTGTCCCACCAGACCACTATTCTCTGTGGCTTTGTCTCAGGGGGCTGTCCCACCAGAGCACTATTCTCTGTGGCTTTGTCTTAGGGGGGCCGAGTTGACACAAAACAATTTTTTGGGGAACTGGAAAACTTGTTTTGAACCCGATGAAAACTTAAAAATTAAAATATGCTGCTGCTCCTGTAACCTGGAAAATTGGTTCACTAGTGAAATAAAGAATAAATGATAAATAAAATAAAACACCTGATAAAAATGGCTATGGGAAACTCGCTTGCAAAGAAAAAGAGAAATACCTGAGATCTTAAGTAAAAGTCACGAGGAATTTCAAGAAAAATTGAAATAACGACAACTGTAATTTTTGAAAAACAGCAACAAAAAATGATTTATTTTACCAAAAGCACAATTTAGGAGAAAACCATAAAAAACAACAATAATAAAAAAGAATCAAAATTAACTTCATCCAAACCTTAAGCAAGGATATGATCTAATTTGAATGACTTAAAAATCTAAACCTTAATAAACCCAAAGAAAGTTTAGAAAGAACTAACTTTTATAAATGAAGTATCAAAAAATGATAAAAATACCATAAACCAACATTGTCAAAATAATGTCACAAATTAAGCACAGGGGATTGAACACCTATATAAAACAAAGAAAAGTAACAGAAAAGGCACATGAGTAACTGGATAATATATAACATAAGGTTACTAAATCCAATGAAAAACACTAGTAAGACCTAAGTGGAAAGTGAGCAAGTTCTTTTGAATACAGATAATTACAAAACTAGCTGGCAAACTGTAAAATCCATATACAAAGCTTATTATTGAAAATATGAGCAAACTAACTATCTCCCAATAATATTACTTGGTAAAACTTTTAAACACACTATGTAAATATTAAAAATGAAATAAAAGCTTACCGATTCCACAGCAACATTGGGCTGGGCAGAAACATTGTGATTAAGGGGAGACTTATGAGATGTTGTCTGAGGGGGTCTACAGTGTAAAATCTAAACCATATGTTTTATGGACAAGGAAGCCTTGGTAACTGACCACAAGGAATCTATCTAAGGGAAATACACTACCAGAGCAAAAAAGTGTGGGCAAACAGGGGATCCACTACCGCATAAATAAGTAGGTAAAAAGTGCTTATTATAAAAGACAACAAGTTTAGAGAAATAAAAATAGTTAATAAAATCAAAGATAATTTTGCCCTCCTACACTCCCACTGCCCTTAATATTCCACCAAGATGATGGGGAGCAAGAAAAAAAAACCACCAACACTAAACAAGTAGGCTAAACAAAAACTCAGACATGTTTTTTTTTCTTTATCAAACAGAATGCTTCAAAGAGTGAACCAGCAGGCACAATCATAAAGCCCAAAAGACCTTGCAAATTCTGTAGTAACATGCAGTGCCAACTCAAACGACATCTGAAGCGCAAACACTCTGATGTGCAAGAAGTGAAGGCTGCACTCTCACTAAAAAAAGACGAAGCTTATATCGCTATTGCTCAAATAAGGAAAGATGGAATATATCAGGAAAATTTAAAACGCATGACATCATCAGGGAAAGATGATTTACTTCTCAGAGAGAGAGATCAAGGTGACGCAGAGACAGTGATGTGCAGTAGATGCAAGGGTTTTTATAGTAAACGCCGCATCTGGAGGCATAAACGCCTGTACCATAGCAATGCTACTTCGAAAGTCACATCGCTACCAGTTTCTGCACTAAAGGCTAATCTAAAGTGCCATGATAAAAAATTTGCTTCAGAAATTTTGGATAGATTTCGCAATGATAGAGTAGGTAATCTTTGCAGAACCGACACTCTAATAGTAAATGTTGGAAAAAAGCTTTGGTCCAAGTCGGTAAAGAGAGAAAGAGCGATTATAATGAATGATATGAGGAGACTAGCACAGCTTACCATGAAGATGCGAGAAGTGACCAAGGAAAATTGTTTGCGAGGTGAAGATTTGCTGCGAAGACAATACTTCAACTCGATGGAATGTGCTTTAGATGAACTGACCTACAAGGAAGATGGTGGCTCAAAAGACGGCTTGCGTTTGGGGTTGGGATATCTCTTGAAAAAAGCTGCAAAGGTATTGAAGGCTGTCTTCATAATTGAAGGAAGAATACAAGATTCTGAAGAGCTTGATAGGTTCTTGTCAGTACTTGACTTGCAATGGGATGCCCTTTTCGGCAGAAGCCAGTACATGGTCGAAGGAAAACGTCAGGCAACACTGAGAAAGCCCGTGGCAATGCCTATTGAGGATGACATTAAAAAGGTTAAAGAGTTTACCGTGTCATCTATAAACGAGATCCTGACTGACGAACGAGTTGTTTGGAATTCTAGTCAGTTCAACAATCTGCGATCACTTATAGTGAGTCGCTTAACTCTATTTAATGCCAGACGCGGAGGAGAGCCTGCTAGGATGACGCTTCAAGAGTGGGAAGATGCAGAGACACAAGCTTGGGTAGATCCGCAGCGCATATCCTCTGTTGATGACCCATTGGAGAAGGGCTTGTTAAATTCATTCCTCCTGGCCTACCAAAGCGGAAAAGGATCACGAAAATTGGTTCCTGTACTGATACCAAAGGACACCATCAAAGCGATAAAGATGCTGGTGGATATGAGGGAGGATGCAGGTGTGTCTCCAGATAATCCATACTTGTTCCCATTCACTCAAAAGTCAACAGGTCACGTGAACGGATGGCAGGCAAACAACAGTGTGATTCAACTCTTACAGGACAAGCTGCAAAACCCATTTCTCATAACTGCCACAAAGTATAGGCATAGAGCATCAACGCTCTATGCAATACTAGATGTTCCTGAACATGAAAGACAAGTCTTCTACAAACATATGGGCCACTCTGAGGAAATCAACAAAAATGTCTACCAGACTCCCCTGGCAATTCAAGAAATAACATCAGTGGGCAAGTATCTTACAACCATTGATGGAAAGTCAGTTGGTAAGTGCTTGAAACATATTGCAGGCCTTATTACTCTTAACACTATAGCCAAGAGTACATTGGGATTGTCAGTAAAATCTGTTGAGTGCTATATAGTAAAAACCAGTTCTCAACTTGCCCAGTGGGCTAATTTATTTTTAAAAAATGTAAATACAGAAAACAAAATGAATTTTAACCTTGTAACTTTCTTAAACCATAACCAAAACGATAACAGTGTGAGAAAAAAATGTTGAAAAATTACAAAGAAGACAAAGAACCTTAATAGAAATGCAAGAATTACTCAGACAGAATGAAAAAAAGGAAGTCTTTACAATCTGGGCTACTAAAGTTGTCAGCGGGCTAGTTAAAAACATTCCACGTTGCTGAAAAAGAAGATGCTTATAATGTAAGCAAAATAAGGTCTGACATGAAATGATAAGCTTGTATGAATTGGTTAACTTTGATAATTAAAGTATACTTTTCTTAAATTTGCATAATGGACAACACAATTCCCAGGAAAATAGTCCGGACTTTTAACAAAATGGAAGAGCCTTTTAAGTCGGCACGGGATATTATGTTTTTGAAAAATAAGTTGTTTCCCCCCACCCTCCGATTGTTCCCACCCCCACCCAACGTTTGTTGAAACACATGAAATATTATCAGTACCCCTTTAACCTGAGTGTCATTCTCGGTATAGGCACATTCTTTTAATGATGCTGGTTTTCAAATCAATTTTTCAATCTTTCTGCCTTCTGTTTTGTTAAACCATTTTTCAGGAGATAAGGAACCAGTAAAACAATGCGCCTCCACAGGACAATCAACCAGTTCTACCCCAATTGCAACTTCCACCAGTGATGATGACTTGGACTTATCTTCATCTTCATCTACTGGGTCTGGCAGTCATCCCCACAAGAAGGAACCAAAGAGATCTGTCACTTCTTCATGTACCATGGGTAATGAAAACTGTCTTATTGTCTTCTGTCTTATTGTCTTCCTACCCGTTTACTGCTCTACCCCTGATATGAACCATCCCCAGCTGGGCCCAAAGCTATAAAGTGCGGGTGGCTTGACACTTTATCAGAATTACAATTGATGTAGGCCTTTTGAACCATTCTGTACATGTATAATACATTGGCCTGGGTTAGATTAGAACAGGTTACCTTTAAAAGCATTCACTGCCTAACTGCAGTACTCACAAGCAGAAAATACTGGAAGCTCTGACCTCACATTTGTTTGTTTTATACATTGTGATTGTTGGATGTTGAATTTGCATCGGGGATATTTTTTGCTTTAATTTACCCTACACCGATGTGTGGTAAGTACTGTATACTCAGTACTTGCCACACATTGTGTTAGAAAGTTCACAGACTGATTTGAATAGAAATATCACTTTTGCCATAGGATTTTATACGGTACATATTGATAATCATAATTTATTTTTCTACGAACTCGTTAGGGGAGACCTCATTACCCAACCTCTAGATACTTGAGAATCCTGCTGGGTTCAGGGGTACCTATCTTCTCCATATTGAGCTCATTATCTACAGGTCAAAAGTCATTTGAATATGCATGATGCTAGCCAGACTCAGCAGCACCAGAGCCAACACAAAAGGACTGTCTCCCAGTTAATCCCTCTCCCAGTTTCAGTAACTGAACAATTGATATCTTAATTCCCTCTCAGTTATCCCAATAAACCGCCCAGCTCAGGCTAAGACAGCGCTGCACACTGGAATACTTTTGTATTAAGGAATTGCTTTTTGCAGTCAGACTTTACAAGCTCTTTGTTGCATTTCGTGGCCTTTATTAATAAGGCTTCAGGGCTGAGCATGACCTCTTGCATAACTGATTGATGACAGCCAAGTCTGTTGTTCAAAACCAATGTAAGGAAGACCAGTGATACCTGGAAGGACCCTCCAAATATCCTGAGGTTGGGCAATGATGTCTCCCTATAATGGGCTTCGAGGGAAAGGGTTTTGATGGTCGGAAATCAAGCCCCTAACGATATGCCAACCTCTGGTTACGTGCATAATATCTGCCTTGTACTCACACAGACTCTTCTAATCTGATTGGCAGACTACATGTATGTGTCACAAGTCAACCATTATTTTCCCAGTTAATGCTAATTTGCTTTTAAAATATTGTAATTTTTTCTGACTTTTTAAAATGTAAAACCATTTTTCAGGAGATAAGGAACCAGTAAAACAATGCGCCTCCACACATGCCACAGGACAATCAACCAGTTCTACCCCAATTGCAACTTCCACCAGTGATAATGACTTGGACTTATCTTCATCTTCATCTACTGGGTCTGGCAGTCATCCCCACAAGAAGGAACCAAAGAGATCTGTCACTTCTTCATGTACCATGGGTAATGAAAACTGTCTTATTGTCTTCTGTCTTATTGTCTTCCTACCCGTTTACTGCTCTACACCTGATATGAACCATCCCCAGCTGGGCCCAAAGCTATAAAGTGCGGGTGGCTTGACACTTTATCAGAATTACAATTGATGTAGGCCTTTTGAACTATTCTGCACATGAATGCAGATGTGTGAATCATGCTTTGAAGATCTTGTAGGTTATACTGTTGGATTTTTACACAATGTTCAACACATGACATTATGATCCTGCTAATGTCTGGGTGATTTGCTGAATTTCTGACCTTTTAGATTAATCCCCTTTAACACTCTTGAAAATATGGCTTGGATTCAGGATTACCTAAATTCTGTGTTATTCTTTGATTCATCAGCAAGGATGTATACCAGATGGCACCCATATGACACCATGCTGGTCAAAAAGTATTTCAAAATGCACATAAAGGACAAGCAAGTTGGTGCCAAGGGATCACTGCCAGGTAAGAATAAATGTGCACCCTGCTTTCAGTTCCCTGCTATGTTTAATAAAAACATTCAGTGCACAGCCCACTAAAAGGTGCTTCCAATTTTATGATCAGTTTTAAAGGGCCCATGAAGAGGTTTTTTGTCACGGAACATTTTTGTGGCTTAATATATGGTTTGAAATTAACAAAACATAGTATTGACTGTTTTGATGTGTCAGGTATGCGTTAATGCACTTTAATTGAGCCCAGAAAATGTGTGTCATTTGATTTCGCAATGATCTATGACGTAGGCTGTGGTAAAACATTTCGAAGACGGCTCTGGTGCCAAGTGTTCAACAATGCATTGTATGTTATTGTCACACACATGGCCCTGGTCAGCCGTTCCACTGTCTACGTCACAGATTTTATGTTAATGAGGAAGGGTGGGCGGAGCACGGCAACCCCCTAATTTTAGAAATTGTTTTTTCTGCGATTAATACGCATGTAAAACATGTGAAAAAAAGTGAAGATATACTATAATAGTATAATATAAAGTTGTATAATAGGCATACTTTATTTTTTTAACCAATAAAAAAAAAATTCATGGGACCTTTAAATGAGCCTTGAGACACCTTTTTGGCAACAGAAAACTCTCTGATCCACAAGACATAAAGAACCAAAAAAAAAAAAATTCTTCAGACCTGACAAATCACACAGAATTCGTCTGTGTTTATAAAGGAAATTTCAGTAAATTCAGTATTTAGTAATTCAGTTGGTGAACAAGTTATTTTGTTTTGTGTACGAGTTGCTGTCTGATCTAGTAAAGTAATCGTGATAGTTATTTTTCTCCACCTAATGATAATGCTTAAATCATGTGAGTCCTCTCGCCTGGCATGAGATCCAGAGTTGGTTGTTTGTTTTGGCTCCTTTCTCTGTCTCGTGCTGCGCGGGGATCTCATGGCCGAAAAGGCAAAAGCCCCCTCCACAAACCCATCTGCATGAGTCTTGTTTTCTCTCTCCTTGGGGCTCCTCCCAGGGTAAAGCTGAAAGACTGTCAGAATAGTCCCTTTTGGACCCTTTGAACTGTAACAGAGGACAACCGGGCAATCATGGGTGGGGCAGATAGATCGTCTTAATAGCCACACAGCACGGCGAACGCCTCGTCTAAGAAACTGTAGAACTCACAGACAGTTAAGGCTGCCATTGAAGCTATGAGTAATGGCCAATATTTTTGGCCGCATGAGGATGCTGTCCAGTTTTCTTTGGGGGTATAATATCGAGACTGCCATAGGATTTGCACACTGTAAAGTAGTGCTCTGAGCAATTCAGGTTGGAAACTCTCATTTCAATAACGTATATCTTGCAACGTTAACCAACCAACAAATGTTGCTATTTGTCACAGTTTCTGCTCACCAACAGTATGTCAGTACATAGTCTGTTCCCCCAAAGACAAAGTTATGGCACCCTCATGCTGTCAAAAATGAGGGCTTTTAAACCAGAGTCCCATTCATTATCCTGACAAATTGCTCCACCAATTAAGAATGGCAATGCACCACCACCAACGAAATCAAGAAAAAGCTCTTTCAATCTTGCGCCATTACCTCTTCTCCTCTATTAAATAAAACAGCTCCTGGCTCAGAATCTTGTTTGTTATTGGAGAGTCACCAAATCGAGTCTTTCGAGACTTTCTTGTTTACAGTTAACTGACACATCAATAATGTGCTGCTTTCTTTATATTTTGTTGCAGGCATCAAGGATGTGAAAATGTTTCTGCAGAAAAACCCAACAATCTTGAAGGGTTTGTCACCCCGGAAGAAAATAAAGGCAGTCAATACAAAGGTCTTTAATGAAAGGCAAAAACTAAGAAAAATGTAAAGACACAGGGGGTACTCAAAAGTCGTAAGATTGGATCACCTTCTACTGGAAAGGAGTAGGGGAGAAACATTGTGCTAAGTAGATTTTCCTCCCTGCTGTTTTTTTTCTCGGCTGGGGTTGCGATTAAGGTTAGGGGATAAAACTGTTGGTCTGGGGTTAGGGGAGGCTCATAGAAAGCATAGCAAAAAGTGGGAACAACCTTGTGTTTATTTTATCACTTAGTGGGCCAGCCTAAAACAAGCGACATCAGGGTACCATCTCATGTGTACTTCTTTTGACTTTATGTGACTGTTTAACATTAGTTAAATGAAGAGTAATCTATGGAGTGTATTTTTCATCCCAGATATACAAAACGTTTACACTATAATGGCTTAATTAGTTTGGTAAGGATGAGGTTTGGAGGGGAAAAAAGCTTTTGGCCGTTTTAACAATGTATTATGTGGAGGACACCATGTTTAAATGTGAACACAGATATAGGATCATTTTAGATGCGTGAAATGTTTTTGTTCTTTTTTTATTCATGGTGATGAAAAGGAATAAGGCACACTTTAAAGTGTAAGATTTGGTTAAAAGGTCCAATGAATGTGCTATTAATGTTGATTTTCGGCACCATTTTATAAATAACATGATTGTTAATGTGAATTTAAAGTAACAAAACACGTATTCTTACTACAGTTTGCCTGTGTTTGCCTCTTGAACTTATGTTATCTAAAAAGAAAACCAGTTAGAAAAAGTCGGTTTTTGTAAGAAAATTTAAAACAGTTTGTGCATCATGAAAATTGGTCAGTAATGTGTCCTTAAACTAGGCTTAGTCTTACCAATTCACATGTTAAAGACGAATCGCCCGAATGCTGGCTCGTTAGACCCTTTATTTATTTATTTTTTGTGTTAAAAAATATTATGCTAATTCCAGAAAATTGTTTGCTTTCATTTGAGATACTGCACAAAAACATTTGAGTTTTGTGAATATTTTCAACAAGTAGGAGGAAATTGCTGTCGCATTTGGAACCCTTTATAATTTCTTTGTAAGTTAAACCGACCTTTCCTTTATTTTCAGAACTCGTATTTGTTAACTTTCATATCTTCTTCAGATGAGATTTTTGTGTAACTGCAGTTTGTAAGATTAGCTTGTTGTAATATTGATATCAAAGTCCTGAAAATGATTTGTGTTTAATTTCAATCAAT
Source organism: Marthasterias glacialis (assembly GCA_911728455.2). Lineage (NCBI taxonomy): Eukaryota > Metazoa > Echinodermata > Asteroidea > Forcipulatida > Asteriidae > Marthasterias > Marthasterias glacialis. Next base: position 4,360,600 of record OU452225.1, on the reverse strand, counting down.
GTTGGTAAAAACTTTTTACAATCTTTCAAAAAATTCACTTTGACAATTACATTTTTATGAATGAAAAAGTACTAATAAACCTTTTTTGTGAAATCTAATTTTTTTTCTAAAATTATTGCACTAATCTTGTTGACCTAATTGTTGCAATAAAGGAAACAAATTGGCAGTTCAATCAGAAAGGACTTAGTTATTTACTGTTAATTTGTGAAAATTTGTGCTTCACAGGTGTGGGTCATTATTACACTACAGGGGTTGAAGAGAGGCAGCGGCGCAGCCAGGACTTATTCACTAGTGGGACTGGTGGGGGGGGGGGACTGTTCCACAGTGTCACTATTAAGCGTGGGTGGTCTTTTGCACAAAATAAAACATCAGGGGAGTAATAATATCCTTACCACATATACCTGTATTATGGTGACTGCAAGATAAATAACCCATAAGGTAACCAATAATTATCCTTACCCAATACTCGCATATTGATGACCGGACGATAAATGACAAAAAAGGCAACCAATGTTTTTCCCAAATTCACACGTACTATGGTGACCACAAAATAAATTACCGATGAGGCAACCCATATGTTTAGCATTTTTACAGGAATATATTGACTACAAGATAAACAATAAAAAAGTAAACCTGTAACCTATCTTTTCCACACAGAAGTGTAATTATCACTTAATTCATGACTTGATTGATGTAATGTTATTGCAAAAACATTTTGACACGATATACCATATTGTGATTCTTGCAAGTCGTAAGAATGCTAATGCTAAGACTTAACTCCAATAGTTGTATTGTTGGTACCGGTATGCCCTTTAAAACCGGTATTCCCATATGCCTAATTGTGGCAAAAGATAGGTTACAGGTTTCCTTATGAGTCATTTATCTTGCAGTCACCATAATGCGGGTGTATGTGGTAAGGATATTGGTTGCCCTATTGGTCATTTATCTTGCAGTCACCATAATGCGTGTATATGTGGTAAGGCATTGGTTGCCTTATTGGTCATTTATCTTGCAGTCACCTTAATGCGGGTGTATGTGGTAAGGCATTGGTTGCCTTATTGGTCATTTATCTTGCAGTCACCATAATGCGGGTATATGTGGTAAGGATATTGGTTGCCTTATTGGTTATTTATCTTGCAGTCACCTTAATGCGTGTATAATTATGTGGTAAGGCATTGGTTGCCTTACTGGTCATTTATCGTGCAGTCACCATAATGCGGGTGTATGTGGTAAGGATATTGGTTGCCTTATTGGTCATTTATCTTGCAGTCACCTTAATGCGTGTATATGTGGTAAGGCATTGGTTGCCTTATTGGTCATTTATCTTGCAGTCACCATAATGCGTGTATATGTGGTAAGGATATTGGTTGCCTTATTGGTTATTTATTTTGCAGTCACCATAATGCGGGTGTATGTGGTAAGAAGATTGGTTGCCTTATTGGTTATTTATCTTGCAGTCACCATAATGCGGGTGTATGTGGTAAGGATATTGGTTGCCTTATTGGTCGTTTATCTTGCAGTCACCATAATGCGTGTTTATGTGGTAAATGAATTGGTTGCCTTATTGGTCATTCGTCCTGCGGTCAGCATAAGACCTTTAAGTTTAATAAATGTATGTGTTGTCTTATTGGTTACGTTTTCTATACGGTGACCTTATTGAGGAAAATAATGTTAGTTTTTTAAGTCGTCATAAAAGTACAAAAACCTACGGTTCCCCTACTGGTGAATTAGTAGTTTGCTTGCTTTAATATATATATATATATATATATATATATATATATATATATATATATATATATATATATATATATATATATATATATATATATATATATATATATATATATATATATATATATATATATATATATATATATATATATATATATATATATATATATATATATAAAACTAGTAGGGTTGATGGCCTTAGCTTTCGATCCAAACCGGACCTTCGTCAGAGGCAAAAACAAGCACAAACATAAAAACAGATCCATTTATAGAAAAACCTTGGGATTAAAACAGATGGAGAGTATCCAAAATAGGCGGGAAAAAGACAACCAATCAAAGTTAATTAAATACAGACAAAGAGATTGTTGATGGCCAATCAAAATGCAGCAGTGTGGACAATGGGATGTCCAGTGGTCGGTTAGTACAAAAAGGAGATTAGTGAACAAAGGAGGAAAGCTGCATGGTGGGAAATGCGGCTGACATGAAAGGACAGGATTATTAACTCACATGAGGGAGGTGATTAAGGGTAATCTCCCTAAATAAAGCAGTAGAAGTGTAAACATTGAATAATAGAGAGGGGGCTATAATGAGAATACTATGATGATAATGTAAAAGCATCGTAATAAAGTAGTTATTTGCCAAGAGGAATTATTTAACACCTGTGTTTATGTTTAATCCGAATGGTTGGATTGTTCGGAGTTTGTGAATCCAGTGGGATTCTCTGAGTTTATGATGTGAATCGTCGCCGTTGCAGGCCTCAATGACAGTTAGTTCCACATCTTTAACACTATGATTAGGACTATTAAAGTGGATAGATACTGGGTACAGTTTTTTGGTCTTTATGGAGGAGACATGGTTCGCAAAGCGAAGACTAAGTTTGGTCTTTGTCTCTCCCACATACTGTACTCCACATCTCTTACATGATATGACATAGATGACATTTGGGGTTTGGCATTGGGAGTTGGTCTTGATTTTGTAGGTAAAGCCAGTGCTGTGGCTTTTAACCTGTACAGTGGGTTTGATATACATACAAGTCTTGCACTTAGAGCGGGTGCAGTGGTGTCAACCCTGTATGTCTTGTGGGGAGGGAGTTTGGCATGTACCTGGGGGGAGTTTTGCTCTAACTAGAATGTCACCTAGGCTCTTAGGGCGACGAAAGGCGACCATGGGGCGCTCAGAAATTGCTGAGCGCAACCTGTTGGAGGAGTGGAGAATTGGCATGTTGTCATTGATTATAGATGACAACTTGGGTAACCTAGGGTGGAAAGTAGTGACCAGAGCAACTCTATTGGTCGGGGTTCTCTTGGTGCCCGTGTTGGTCAACAGAGTATGGCGGGGTATGCCAAAAGCTCTGTTGATGGCAAGTTGAACCCTTCGTTTGCTATGGCCCCTAGAAACAAGGTGGTGCCTTAGGTCAGATGAACGCCTTTTGTATAGAGTATCTGTGGAGCAGATACGTCTTATACGTAAGGCTTGACTGTAGGCAATGGCCTCCTTGCAATGGCTAGGGTGGCAGCTATTAGAGAGAAGATATTGATGGGTGTCAGTGGGTTTGCTATATACATCTGTCACAATACCATTAGGGGATTTAGTTATAGTCACATCTAGAAAATTAACGCAGGTAACAGAGAAATCGGCAGTGAATTTAATGGTGGGGTGGAATGAGTTTATATGATCAATGAATTCTTCCAAGCTATCTTGGCTACCAAACCAGATAGCGAAAATGTCATCAATAAATCTCCACCACACGAGTGGGCGGTTGGGAGCAGAAGACAATAGTTTGTCTTCTAAGTCAGACATGAACAAGTTAGCATATGAAGGCGCCATTTTAGTACCCATGGCAGTACCTTGTGTCTGTAAGAAGTGCCTTTCTGTGAAAGAAAAGTTATTCTTAGTTAGGATGTGGCTGATGAGTTCTGTAAGGTGTCTCACAGAGGGGCGGGTTTGTTTGTTGGCTCGGAGTACAGAACCACATGCCTTAATTCCTTCTTTATGAGGTATGTTAGTATACAGTGACGATACATCTAGAGTCACCAGAAAAGCAGAGTCAGGTATTTTGTGTTTGATACCCTCCAATTTACAAAGAAAGTCAGTGGTGTCTCTGATGTATGAGGGAATGCGAGGTACGAGTGGGTTTAGAAAGCTATCAACAAATTCAGAGATACGTTCTGTGGGGCTGCCATTGCCAGATACAATGGGACGGCCTGGGTTGTTAGGCTTGTGTATCTTCGGTAAAAGATAGAAGCGTGCTGTACGGGGATCCTGTGGGAGAAGGTAGTTAAGTGTATCCTTGTCGATACCCTTAGCATTGTGAATGCTTACGAGGGTGTCACTGATTTGTTTGGAGAATGAATGAGTGGGGTCAGTGTCACATTCAACATAGTGATCAGTGTTACTGAGCTGTCTGAGGCCCTCAGCTATATAGTCATCTGTGTTCATGACTACAACTGCGGACCCTTTGTCAGCACGTTTAATCACTATGTTAGGTGACTGCCGAAGTTGAGTTAAGGCCTTGCGTTCCTCTTGGGGGAGGTTATTAGGTACTCTGGTATTGGCAACCTTAAGCACCTCAGTGTTAACTGAGTTGATGTAGGTGTCCAAAGCTACATCTCGGTTCTTTGGGGGTACCCAATTGCTCTTTTCTTTGAAGCGGTTGCGAGCAGGCTGAGTGGCCTCAGATGACTCATCATCTGTTGAGGGGTCTACATGAAAATATTCACGTAAACGTAGCCTGCGATTAAATTGGGCAATGTCTTGTTGTAAAGACAGCTGGTTGGGTTCTCTGGGTGTGGGGCAAAACTTAAGGCCCCTTGAGAGCAGTTTTACCTGTGGGTCAGTTAAGACAGTGTCAGACAGGTTAACAACTGTAGTAGGCTGTGTGGTTACTGATGGCCCTTCAGTAGGAGGGTCACTAAACCCCTGTTTGTGGAAACGCCTTAGAATGTATTTCTTGTGGTTAGCTTGTACATTACGGCGCTTCTTGTTTTGTTTGTCCAATAAGCTGGTCCTTAAGTGGTTGATGTTAGACAACAGAATGGCTTGGAAATATTCATACTCAAGATTGGAACATGAATCTTTCAGTTGAGATTCAATCTGAGTAATCTCAAGCAATTGGTCATCAATGCATTGTTGGCATTGTACTTCCAACAACATGAGTAAATGGAAAGACGTGTCTGTTAGTGTCTTATTCCATTTCTTCTGAAATGCGGGGTTAAGGTCCCCAAAGGAAGGGGCACATTTGATTTGAAGGCCTTTTGGGAGGATACGGGATAGACGGTAAAAACGGTAGTTATCAAGATGTGACAAGTAACGCACATTCTTTTCTTTCAGTTTGCGTAACTGACGGAAAAGACATTTAGCATTAACGGGGAATTCCATGTGAATTCTATATATATATATATATATATATATATATAGATTTGGTATTGCACATAGGACCGCCCACCAACTATAAGGGCTGGTTAGCTCAGTTGGTAGAGCGCTCGTACGTTATTCGAGAGGTCGCGGGTTCGAGTCCGGCATCAGCCAAATTTTCTATATATATATATATATATATATATATATATATATATATATATATATATATATATATATATATATATATATATATATATATATATATATATATATATATATATATATATATATATATATATATATATATATATATATATATATATATGTATATATATGTATATATATATATATATATATATATATATATATATATATATATATATATATATATATATATATATATATATATATATATATATATATATATATATATATATATATATATATATATATATATATATATATATATATATATATATATATATATATATATATATATATATATATATATATATATATATATATATATATATATATATACCGGGGTAGTGATCCCTGGCTTATCGGCAGCACGGTTCGGCTTCTGACTGGTCCCCCCGAGCAAAGTAGATTTGGTATTGCACATAGGACCGCCCACCAACTATAAGGGCTGGTTAGCTCAGTTGGTAGAGCGCTCGTACGTTATTCGAGAGGTCGCGGGTTCGAGTCCGGCATCAGCCAAATTTTCTTTGCTCACGCTATTTATTTATAATATTCTCCCAGTCAGTTTCTCATTTACTTTCTCTGTGTAAATCCACGTAAAAAGCTGTATCCATTCGTTGTGTATCCCCGCTACTGCCGTTTACCAGGTTGTTTGCATCTTAACCGGGGTAGTGATCCCTGGCTTATCGGCAGCACGGTTCGGCTTCTGACTGGTCCCCCCGAGCAAAGTAGATTTGGTATTGCACATAGGACCGCCCACCAACTATAAGGGCTGGTTAGCTCAGTTGGTAGAGCGCTCGTACGGTATTCGAGAGGTCGCGGGTTCGAGTCCGGCATCAGCCAAATTTTCTTTGCTCACGCTATTTATTTATATATATATTTATGTACCCGCTCTAAGTGCAAGACTTGTATGTATATCAAACCCACTGTACAGGTTAAAAGCCACAGCACTGGCTTTACCTACAAAATCAAGACCAACTCCCAATGCCAAACCCCAAATGTCATCTATGTCATATCATGTAAGAGATGTGGAGTACAGTATGTGGGAGAGACAAAGACCAAACTTAGTCTACGCTTTGCGAACCATGTCTCCTCCATAAAGACCAAAAAACTGTACCCAGTATCTATCCACTTTAATAGTCCTAATCATAGTGTTAAAGATGTGGAACTAACTGTCAGTGAATATGATGGTGGGGTAGAATGAGTTTATATGATCAATGAATGCTTCCAAGCTATCTTGACTGCTACACCAGATAGAAAAATATATCATAATTAAATCCCAACCGGACGGTTGTCAGTTGGGAGCAGAGGATAAAAGTTTGTATTCTAGGTCAGACATAAACAGGTTAGCATATGGGGGCGCCATTTTAGTACCCATGGCGGTACCTTGTGTCTGTAAGAAATGTCTTTCTGTGAAAGAAAAGTTATTCTTAATTAGGATATGGCTGATGAGTTCTGTAACGTGTCTCACACAGGGGCGGGTTTGTTTATTGCCTCTGAGTGCATAACCACATGCATTAATTCCTTCTCTGTGGGGTATATTAGTATAAGTAATGATACATCTAGAGTCACTGGAAAAGCAGACTCGGGTATTTGGTGTTTGGTTCCCTCTAGCTTACGGAAGAAGTCCGTGGTATCCTTTATGAAAGAGGGGATACGAGGTACTAGGGAGTTTAGAAAGCTATCAACAAATTCAAAGATACGTTCTGTGGGGCTACAATTGCCAGATACAATGGGACGATCCGGGTGTTTAGGCTCGTTGTGTATCTTCGGTAAAAGATAGCAGCGTGCTCTACGGGGATCCTGTGCTGGGAGAAGGTAGTTAAGTGTATACTTGTTGATACCGTTAGCATTGTGAATGCTTACGGGGATGTCACTGATCTGTTTTGAGAATGAATGAGTGGGGTCAGTATCACATTCAACATATTGATCAGTGTTACTGAGCTGTCTGGGGCCCTCAGCTATACATGTATAGTCGTCTGTGTTCATGACTACAACTGCGGACACCTTGTCAGCACGTTTAATCACTATGTTGGGTGACTGGCGAAGTTGTGTTAAGTCATTGCGTTCATCTTGGGGGAGGTTTTATTAGATACCCTGGTGTTGGGAACTTTAAGCAACTCAGAATTAACTGAGTTGATGTAGGTGTCTAGAGCTACATATCGGTTCTTTGGGGTACCCATTTGCTCTTTTCTTTGAAGCGGTTGCGGGCAGGTTGAGTGACCTGAGATGACTGATCATCTGTTGAGGGGTCTACATGAAAGTATGCACGTAGACGTAGCCTGCGATTGAATTGAGCAATGTCTAGACGGAAAGACAATTGGTTGGGTTCTCTGGGTGTGGGGCAAAACTTAAGGCCCCTTGAGAGCAGTTTTACCTGTGGGTCAAGTTAAGACAGTGTCAGACAGGTTAACTTCTGTTGTTAGCTGTGAGGTTACTGATGGCTCTTCAGTGGGAGGGTCAGTAAACCCCTGTTTGTGGAAACGCCTTTGAATGTATTTCTAGTGGTAAACTTGAACATTACGGCGTTTCTTGTTATGTTTGTCAATTAGGTTGGAACTTAAGTGGTTGATGTTAAACAATAGGATGTCTTGGAAATGTTCATACTCTATGTTTGAACATGAATTTTTGAGTTGAAATTCGATCTGAGTAATCTCGAGTAACTGGTCATCAATGCATTGTTGGCATTGTACTTGCAGCAACATGGGTAAATATATAAATCAGGGTTGATGATTATTGTAAACATTTTGACAGATTGGAGTAGGAACATTGTAATCTTTTCAGAAGACCAAAAACTGTTACGCCACTTAAAGAAATTACTTACCAAGCTTACTTCCATAGTGAGATTTTTGAATCAGCGTAACACCGGATAATTGTAACAGTTGCACGCGACTGAAGCGCGCTAATGATCACCAAAGAGATTGCGAGCGGTTGGTGACATCACGTGCATACTAAGGTTTGTACAGTAGTCTGTTTCCATTCTAACTCATCTTTCAGAAAATGGTGTTCATATTCGCCCTGAGCAGCGAACTTTATCAGTGAACGTAGGGGAGTCAGTCACACTTCGTATGATCAACAAGAATTCACCGACCGGTGACTACAGGTGGAAGTATAATGGAGATGCAAAAGATGAATGGAACAATCAGCTCACTGTGTCTATTCCAAGTGTTGTCAAAACTGATGAAGGGATTTACAGCTGCTTCGTAGAAGGCCAGGAACAACAGCAACTTCACGGCATAATGAGACTCATAGTACGAGGTTTGTTCTACTTTCACTGTGAAATAAGTAACGAATGCTATGGGTTACGACTCACAACTAAATCGACAACTTTATTTGTTCAACATTAGATATATATAGTTTTACTTTTCTTTTCCCCAAGATTGTCCATCAGAAATGTGGGGTCCGATGTGCTTAAACACATGCCATCGATGCTACAATGGAGGTATATGTGATGACAAGACAAGAACTTGCGTCTGTGCTCCAGGATTCAGTGGTGAAATTTGTGAAAAATGTAAAGTATTACGCTAAAAATGAATGATATCTAAATAAAACTGTTTTCCTGTTTTTTTCGCTTTAAACGAACTATTTCTCTTCCAACAGAAGTCTTCTATCTGTCAGTAATACCTAGTAAAACAAGATACCCATTTTCATTTATGATATATTATGTGTTTGTTTAAGTTCATGGTCGTCATGTGTTTGGTAAGGACGCTCAATACAGCTGCTCTGATAGTCACGATCCTCACAACACTGCCTGCCAGGGTCATCTGTTCTGTCTTCCTGATCCTTATGGATGCTCATGTGCTGCCGGCTACACGGGACTGGACTGCATGACAGGTGAGATAAAGTTTGTAGAAGAATAAAATACAAACCAGTAAAACATATTGATTTGAAATTATGTATACTACTTATAGACAAAACGCCAAGATTGGTAAATGTTGGAGATCTTGGAGCTCATTGATTAAAAGCCTTACACCAATACAAATCTTCCAAAGAAGTCAATGTCTGAAATTGTGTGACAGAAAAGAAAAAAAAAGAAAATAAAATGTTCAAAAAATTCCTCGTTGTTTACTGCTAGCCGATTACAGTATATGATGAAATGTACACTGGTTGGTTTTATTTATGTTTTTATTGTAAAATCTAAGTAGTGGGAAGGGATTATCAAATATCTCATTTCCCTTTTATTTCCTTAGCAAATGCAGTAGGCTACAACGTTTTGTCTGTTTTTTTTCTTCTTAAGTTTTCTTTTTTTGGTACATTTTTTTTTAGACTGCAGTATGGGGATGTATGGTGCAGACTGTAAGCAGACATGCCACTGTCAAGATCAAGGGACTTGTCTTAAGGATACGGGAGAGTGCAACAATGGAGGAGGCGGGGGTAGGTCAAGTCTACTTTGTTACTAGAATATCCTGCATGCAGCATTCGAATTTTCTCTTTAAAAAAACGTACTTTTTCAAAGTCAATAAATAAAATGGCAGCGGATGTCGGAACAAACAAATTGCACGCATCCAAAAGATTGTGAAGACGACAATAAAACCCAAATACAAATGAACCAAATTAGTCAATTTCTATTGTGATTTTGAACTGTTCATCTTATCAGGACCGGGGGTGCACAATGTGCGCCCCCCCCCCCCCCCCCGAAAAAAAAAAAAAAAAAAAAAAAAAACGTGTCCCTAACTTATTCTATTTTCAGAATATGCATTGTTCCATTTAGCATTTGTCGTTTGGTTTTCCCACAAGCATGTCTGGATGTTAACGATCTCTAATTTGTTTTAATATTTTTTTTAGGATGTGAATCTCCATATATTTTTGGGGCGAACTGTCAGTGTTCAAGTAAGATACCACCGTGTCGATACAGTTTCTGATAAGTTATTAATTTTTGATGTTTGTGTGAATATATATAACCAAAATACTATATATATATACATATATATAAATAAATTAGTAGGGTGATGGCCTTAGCTTTCGATCCAAACTGGACCTTCTTCAGAGGCATAAGCAAGATACAAACAAAAACGGGTCCATTTGTATAGGGAAAAGGGGAGCAGGGAATCATGTGAAGTGATCAAGAAATAAGCGGGAAAATAATAGCCAATCAAATTAGAGTCATTATAGACAAAGGGATGGCTAATGACCAATCAGAATTAAACAGTTTGGACAAAGGGGTGACCAATGGTGGACAATACAAACTGGGATTACTAAATAGGGCAATAGGGCAGATTGCACTGGCCAATGTTGGAGAGTACAAAAGGGATTACTGAACCGAACAATGGGGCAAGTTGCATCGTGGATGATGCGGCTTGCATGAAAGAGCAGGATTAATTACCAATATAGAAGATACAAGTTACAAGGGATTTGCTCTCAAATTATAGAGATAATTGTGCATACCCGAATCAAAATGGCAGAGACTAATTTCTAACAAGAACAAGACATCTAAGGGGATGATACAAGTATACATTTGCAAATGTACAAATGAGGGAAATATACAAATGAGGGAATATACAAATGGAAGTTATTTGACACCTGTGTTTATGTTAAGTCCAAATGGTTGGACTGTACGGAGTTGGTGAATCCAGTGTGATTCTCGGAGTTTACAAGCCTCTATCACAGTTAGTTCAACATCCTTGACACTGAGATTAGGACTGTTGAAGTGAATGGCAACAGGGTACCGTTTCTTGGTCTTAATGGAAGAGACATGATTAGCAAAGCGAAGACAAACTTAAGTCTTGGTCTCTCCCACATATTGTAGCCCACATTTCTTACAATATATGACATAGACTACATTGGGTGTGTCACATTGGGAGTTGGTCTTAACACTGTGAGGCCAGTGCTATGACTCTTCACTTTTAATGCGGGTTTGATATACAGACATGTTTTGCGTGGGAGGGGGTTGGCCTGTACCTGGGGGGAGTTTGGCTCTCACTAGAATATCACCCAGGTTTTTGGGGCGACGGAAGGCAACCACGGGGCGCTCAGGGATTGCTGAACGTAACCTGTGTGAGGAGTGAAGGATATTCATCTTATCATTAACGATATAAGAAAGCTTGGGTAGTTTGGGGTGGAAAGTTGTGACTAAAGCAACTATGTTAGTCGGGGCTTTCTTGGTACCTGTATTAGCCAACAGAGTGTGACAGGTATGCCAAGGGCCCTATTGATAGCAAGTTGTACCCTACGTTGGCTATGGCCCCTAGAGACGAGGTGTTGTCTTAAGTCAGATGAGCGCCTTTTGTATAGGGTATCTGTGGAGCAGATACGTCTTATACGTAAGGCCTGACTGTAAGCGATTGCCTCTTTACTTTACAGTGGCTAGGATGGCAACCGTTAGATAGAAGATACTGGTGGCTGTCAGTAGGTTTACTGTATACATCTGTCACAAAACCATTGGTGGATTTAGTTACTGTCACATCTAGAAAGTTAACACTCGTGGGAGAGTACTCAGCAGTGAACTTTATCGTGGGGTGGAATGAGTTGATATGATCGATAAACTCTTTCTAGCTATCTTCACTGCCACACCAGATAGAGAAAATATCATCGATAAATCTCCACCATACAAGAGGGCGGTTATGGGCAGATGACAACAGTTTGTCTTCTAGGTCAGACATAAACAGATTTGCATATGAGGGCGCCATTTTAGTACCCATGGCGGTACCCTGTGTCTGTAGGAAATGCCTGTCTGTAAATGAGAAGTTATTCTTAGTCAGGATGTGGCTCATGAGTTCCTTAAGGTGTCTTACAGAGGGCCGGGATTGTTTATTATGTCTGAGTGCAGACACACATGAACTGATGCCTTCACTGTGGGGTATGTTATTATAATAGTGATGATACATCAAGGGTAACTAGAAATGCAGAGTTTGGTACTTGGTGTCTGATAACCTCTAGTTTATGGAGGAAGTCCGTGGTATCCTTTATGAAAGAGGGATACGGGGAACTAGAGGATTGAGAAAGCCATCAACAAATTCAGAGATGCGTTCTGTGGGGCTACCATTACCAGATACAATGGGTCGGCCCGGGTTGTTAGGCTTGTGTTTCTTAGGTAGAAGATAGAAGCCAGCTGTACGGGGGTCCTGAGGGAGGAGATAGTTAAGTGTATGTTTGTTGAAACCATTAGCATTGTGAATGATTAGGAGGGTGTCGTGTCACTAATCTGTTTGGAAAATGATTTTGTGGGGTCAGTATCACATTCAACATAATGAATATATATATATATATGAAGGGTTCAACTTGCCATCAACAGAGCTTTTGGCATACCCCGCCATACTCTGTTGACCAACATGGGCACCAAGAGAACCCCGACCAATAGAGTTGCTCTGGTCCCTACTTTCCACCCTAGGTTACCAAAGTTGTCATCTATAATCAATGACAACATGCCAATTCTCCACTCCTCCAACAGGTTGCGCTCAGCAATTTCTGAGCGCCCCATGGTCGCCTTTCGTCGCCCTAAGAGCCTAGGTGACATTCTAGTTAGAGCAAAACTCCCCCCAGGTACAGGCCAAACTCCCTCCCCACAAGACATACAGGGTTGTCACCACTGCACCCGCTCTAAGTGCAAGACTTGTATGTATATCAAACCCACTGTACAGGTTAAAAGCCACAGCACTGGCTTTACCTACAAAATCAAGACCAACTCCCAATGCCAAACCCCAAATGTCATCTATGTCATATCATGAAAGAGATGTGGAGTACAGTATGTGGGAGAGACAAAGACCAAACTTAGTCTTCGCTTTGCGAACCATGTCTCCTCCATAAAGACCAAAAAACTGTACCCAGTATCTATCCACTTTAATAGTCCTAATCATAGTGTTAAAGATGTGGAACTAACTGTCATTGAGGCCTGCAACGGCGACGATTCACATCGTAAACTCAGAGAATCCCACTGGATTCACAAACTCCGAACAATCCAACCAATCGGATTAACCCTATCAGGACCGGGGGGGGGCACAATGTGCCCCCCCTACCAAACTTTTTCCTGTAACTTTTAAACGCTACATTCGATCGCCACCAAATTTTCTGACTTTACTTGGAAATTATCTAGGGTCATTTTGTCAAAATACGATTGTTATTGGAGGTCAGTGGTTGCCATGGCAACCGTTTGATTGAACCCATATTACTCGTTTTTTGTGATTTTTTGTGATTTTGGGGCATTTTTTAGCAAAATGTTATGTTTTTAAGTATTTTTAGTGGCCAACAGTGATACCGAAATGTCACATGATAGTTTGAGATGCATTGTGGGAATCCAAAATGGCCGCCATTTTGGCGGCCATCTTGGATTTTGTATTTTTAGCTGTTTTTTAGGGGTTCGAACTTTGCAAAATTTTGTATCTATGGAATATTTTCAACATTATAATTTTGAACTTTTGAGGTCTAGAAATACTATAGAGTTGTTAGTTAGGCCTCATAAATGCACACTCGGACCCTAAAAGGACTGTTTACATCGATTTTTAAATGGAAAAATGTAAAAACGTGATTTTTTCCCAAAAATTACATAAAACAGCTTGTTTAGCGCCCTCAACGGTAACTCTGGTAAAGAAAAAGGTGTTTATGTTCTTGAGGATGTCAAGAAAGACAAATTTGCAAAGTTTTACAGAATTCTGGCAAAAAATATGGAAATTATGGGAAAAATACGATTTTTGACCAAAAATGGGCAAAAAAACTACAAAAATTACTTTTAATGCAATTTTTTTGAATTTTTTTTTGCACCATCATGTAGAACTCGGTGAAATACACATTTGTGGCAAGTTTCATAAAAATCGGCCCAAGACTTTGGAAAATATGGAGGGGGGGCACAATGAGCCCCCCCCCGGTCCCCGTAAGTCCAAAAAAAGCCCGGTCCTGATAGGGTTAAACATAAACACAGGTGTTAATTAATTCCTCTTGGCAAATAACTACTTTATTTCCATGCTTTTACATTATCAATATAGTATTCTCATTATAGCCCCCTCTCTATTATTCAATGTTTACACTTCTACTGCTTTATTTAGGAGATTACCCTTAATCACCTCCCTCATGTGAGTAAATAATCCTGTCCTTTCATGTCAGCCGCATTTCCCACCATGCAGCTTTCCTCCTTTGTTCACTAATCTCCTTTTTGTACTAACCGACCACTGGACATCCCATTGTCCACACTGCTGTATTTTGATTGGTCATCAACAATCTCTTTGTCTGTATTTAATTAACTTTGATTGGTTGTCTTTTTCCCGCCTATTTTGGATACTCTCCATCTATTTTAATCCCAAGGTTTTTCTATAAATGGATCTGTTTTTATGTTTGTGCTTGTTTTTGCCTCTGACGAAGGTCCGGTTTGGATCGAAAGCTAAGGCCATCAACCCTACTAGTTTTTTATATATATATATATATATATATATATATATATATATATATATATATATATATATATATATATATATATATATATATATATATATATATATATATATCAAACTTTACGCTGGCTGACTCAAGACTTAACCTAAACTACTGTTTCCAGTGTGTTGCCGGTTTTTGAAGGACAACATATTATTCTATTGATTTGGAGTGATTCCGATTTACTAAATTTCTCACTTCCAAACCCAGAACTTCGTTAAGATCATCATGTTGTTTGGTTTCAGTCAGCAGTTAACAGTGCAAATCATCATAATTTTATAGAGTATTAGTAGTTTAAAGTATTTTATTCTCATGTTTTGCTTTTCTTTACTGCTCCAAATTCAACTGAAAATAAAGTAAGAGGTCTGAAGGTACTTGTTTGGAATCCTACTTCACTAAGCGTCATCTGGCAACCTGACTTGTGTCCCTCTGGTTACGTCGTGGAATATGAATTAATCAACACGAATATGGATCTGTGTGAGGACATTTCGTTACCACAGCGGATAACACGAACTCTTAGTAAACAAGCTACAAGTCTTCACATTACCGGTCTGGTGACAACCTCAACGTACAATGTTTACATTAAACCTCTGTATGATGGGATGGAGGGACCTGAATCCTCAGTCTCAATGATATCACTAGCTACAGGTAATTACGAAACAACTAAGAAACCACTTAAACGTTCTCCATGTTACTGTGACGCATTGGAAGTAAGGCCCTGACGTCAAGATTAACGACTGTGGGCCACAGGTTGTAAATTTGGTCATCAATATTGGCGTCAATATTCACGACTTTTGAATTTTGTCACCATCAGTTCTGTTCGATGTCCCTTCAGCACCACCATAATTATATCAGTCATTATTTTAATATTCTGTTTCCAAAATTACCATGTTTAGTTACAGCTCCTACAGCTTTCCCAAGTGACGTCATGTCAACCTCCGTGGATCAACGGAGTTTGAGTTTCTCCTGGAGTGAGCCACCGTGTGGAAGTCGAGGTGGACCCATCACAGGGTATACGTACAAGCTGACTCAAGTAGGCTCAATGGATGACATTGTAGTGAAGCAGTCTAGTACGGCAAGTTCAATGGTAACAATCGATGGATTAATACCATATTCAAATTATAGGTTCCAGGTCGCAGCCAACACCAGTGCAGGTATCGGACCACTCAGTGATGCTGTTGACGTGAGAACACTAGTAGGAAGTAAGGGTATTACTTTATCATTTAGTTTAGGACTATTAATCATGCAGTTTCATATTTTATATAAGTACATGGCATAATACTTGTATCTTACTTTTCACTCATCTTGGACAATCTAGACTGATACCTCTACGTTTGTTTTATTTATTTTTTTATTTATTATATTATTTTTTTATATACAAACCTAGGGACCTCCTTTTCTATCCCTTTTTCAGAACCTGGTCCAGTTGTAAATATTCGCTCTACAGATCAAACTGAAATGTCAATTACCTTGGAGTGGTATCAACCGCTGAGTCCTCATGGAGTAATCGACAAATACATAGTATGTGTTGGTTTTATTTCATTTCACTTATTAACTTCGTTGTTTGTTTTTTAATTTGTTTTTTCTTTTTCTTTTTTTCTCTTTAGTTTTTTTTAGTTACACACACTTATTGTTATATCGTGATGGGTAATTTAATCATTGTTTCGGAAAAGTGAACACAAAATTTAGAATTTCGTAATATTTCGGAAAAACGTTAACATGTTTAAGTTAATTTGTTTCGGAAAAGTGAAATCAAAAGTTATAACTTCGCTAACATTCTAAAATGAGCAGTTGTTGTTAAAAAAACTAAGATAAAATTAGCAGTGTGATGGACCGGCCACACTTTCTCACAAATCATTCATTAAATCAACACCTAATCAAAGCCACGTGTTACTGACTAGGTCGAGTACAGAGCTGTACAGACACTTCACCAGGCGGATTTTATTGCAGAGAATGAGCACAAGAGAATGGAACTTGGTATTGGACGAGTCACAGTCAATGATCTCCAACCGACCACAAAATATGAATTCAAGGTTTCAGCTAAAAACCAAATGTACACCGGCAATGCAACAGTACTTTATGTGTACACACAACCAATCAGTAGGTGCAACTTGTTGTCACAATTCAAAACGTGTTAGGTCGCTTTTAATGATCAAAAATTCATCTGTTTATTATTTTTAGTTTAGTTAAGTTCGGTTCGGTTTGGTTATTTTATCTTGTTTTATTCATTTATTGTGTATATTTTTGTTTATTTCATTGCTGTTTACTTATTAAATAAGATTGTTATAACTGTTTTTTTTTATTTATTATTATTTTTTTTTATTTTTTTATTTATTTTTTTGTTGCAGGCGTATCTTGGTAGTACGTTAACAAAAAAATAAAAAAACGTTTTGTAGTGTTGACAGAAATTAATAATCGTCATGACAGGCGTTTAAGTTGTTTGGAATTTAAATATAGTTTAATTGGAATCAGTAAAACAGACGATACACTGTTTATTTTTGGGGAAAATGTTGGTCAACCTGTTATTTGTCTCTTTACTTTTTTGATGATTTATCTCTTACAGAGCCTGCTGAGCCCTCGGCACCAACAAAAAACCAAAATGAAGCTTCAGACAAGACCGTCACCATCAATTTAACGCCCATTGACAACGATGCGCTCATCACGTAAGCATTATTTAATAATAATCAATCGGTTTTTTTAAACGTTGATTTCAATCATAGAACATTTATTTCAACATTGTTATGATAATACATAATACATACACCATTAAGTTAACACTATCATAACAACATATTTTAAAAGACGAAATAATCATTTATAACAATATTAACTTAACGAAGCTTAGTTTAAACATTATTCACATAACAACATTGGGCAAAGGGTGAAGCAAAGCTTTTGTACCCGTACCCTTGACAGACAAACACAGACTGGCAAATGACAAACGAAAAAAGGACAATGACAGACATATAGGAGCATAATTGAGCTATTGCTAAATGACAATTTTTCCATTACAGATTAAGAATATGATTGGAGCAGTTGTGTTTTTAGTTGTTTGGTGAATGTAGATAAACTTAATGATGTTTTAAGAGGGGTGGGTAGACTATTCCAAAAATGTGTACCTCGTTGAACGAGGCCATTTTTAAACATTGACGTTCTGTTAAAACTAACATAAATGTTCTTGTTCGAGCTGCTTCTAGTGTTATAAGAATGCACATCTGAAGTGAGAGTAAAACATGAACTAAAACAGGAAGGTAACAAATTATTTATATACCTGTACATGAATTTTCCAAGGTTGAGGTTATAGAGATCATTAAAGTGTAGTAGTTTCAGTTCGGCAAACAAAGGAGAGGTATGGTCCCGATAATGAGCGTTGAAAATTATTCGAACAGCTCGTTTTTGTAAAATAAGAAGTTTATCACAGGATGAAGAGCCACCCCAAGTGAGAATTGAGTAATTTAAATATGGGAGGACTAATGAGTTGTAAAGAGTTATTAAGATATTCTTTGGTAAGAAAAACCTCAAACGATTCATTATACCGATGGTTTTTGATATTTTGCTTGACACTACATCAACGTGACTCTTCCAGTTAAGATTTTCGTCAATATAAATGCCTAGAAATTTTGTACTTTTTACTTTTTGCAAGTTAACACCATTTAATATTAAAGGAACCGTTTGAGTATATTTCTGCTGTCTCGGACAAAATATTATATAATTTGATTTCAGTACATTAATACATAGTTTATTTGCCAACAGCCAAGTGCTTATTTTTAAAAGTTCAAAATTAAGGTGACTAACAGCTGTATCTACGTTACTATGACTGTACACTAAACTTGTGTCATCTGCAAATAAAGAGAAGGATATTGTATCAGAAGTATTACATATGTCGTTTATATAAATAATAAATAATAGAGGACCCAACACAGAGCCTTGTGGAACTCCACAGGAAATATATTGTTCTTTAGACAGTGTTGACTTAAACAATACAAATTGTTTTCTATTAGATAAATAACTTTTAAACCAGGCTAATGCTATTCCACGCACACCATAATGTTCCAATTTAGAAATTAAAATGTCATGGTTTACGGTATCGAAAGCCTTTGAAAGGTCCAAGAATATACCAACGGAAAACGTTTTATCGTCTATGGCCTTGAGTAGTTTATTTACTACGTATGAGGTTGCTAACTCTGTAGATCGGTTTTCCCTAAAGCCAAACTGCGACTCAGCAAGAATGCTATTTTTATTAATGAATGATATTAGTCTATTATAAACTATCCTTTCAAAAACCTTTGAGAACGTGGACAAAACCGAGATAGGTCTAAAATTTCCAATATCATGTTTATTACCCCCTTTATGTATTGGTATAACCTTACCTATTTTTAACGCATCGGGGAAAATACCAGAAGATAAGGACCTGTTGAAGATTTCAGCAAGTGGTTTAGCAAGAATGTACCTAGCCTGTTTAATTACAAACGGACTTAACCCATCAAAACCAGGAGCCTTGCTACATGTAAGTTTGTCGAGAGAATCTGCAATTTCTTCTTGCGTAACTGGAGTTAAAAAGATAGAGTGTGAACATCTTCCTGCAAGAAAAGACTCACACGAAGTATTACATAATGGTAGATTACGTGCAAGCTTCGTACCGACGCTAACGAAGTATTCATTGAATGCATCTGCAATTTCTTTGTTATCCTCTAGTTTAACACAGTCTTCCTTAACAACATAAGACGGGTTGGAATTCGGCTTACCCTTATTTAGCAAAGAATTTATAAGCTTCCAAGTTCCTTTGATATTGCCATTTTCCTGTTCAAATTTCTTGTTTAAGTAATTTTTCTTTGATATTTTAATCAAAGCATTCAATTTATTTTTATACAGAGTATAGATGGATTTATTTTGGTTATTAGGATTTCTTAGAAATTTTTTATACAAGTGGTTTTTCCTCCTTATTGAATTGTAAACGCCATCAGATAGCCAGGGTGATTTACAAGAATCATATCTGCGTTTCACCTCTTGCAAGGGGAAATGTTTATCATACAGTTTAACAACATGCTCCTGAAAGTTACCATATATTTCATGCAAATTATTCAATGATGTTATAAAACTCCAGTCAATTTGGTTAAGTTCGTCGACAAAATTATGAATATGGTTACTGCTAAAGTCACGCTTACTGTTTCTTCGTTCGTTCTGCGGGTTTTCCCTAAGATTGTCAGTAACTAGGAATACCGGTAAATGATCGCTTATGTCAGTAACTAAAACGCCGGCATGGTGGTTGTTGAAATCATTTGTCAAGATATTGTCAATTACTGTTGCAGTGTCAGCAGTAATTCTAGTTGGTTTGTTAATAGTGGAATAAAAAGATTGGGATTGCAAAGTGTCCATAAAATTACGTACACCATTGTGTGTATCATACTGCAATAAATCAATATTAAAGTCACCCATAATATAACACTTTTTGTTTTCATTGTTAACACAAGCCAATATGTCATTAATTAGTTCTATAAAATTATTTAACGGGGCGCTTGGTGATTTATACACAACTCCAATAACCACGTTGCTATTGTGATTATTAACAAGCTCAATAAAGCATGATTCTATATCTGAATTGTTCACTGATATATCGTTACGAGTTTTGTAAACGATGTCATCTCTAATATATAGTGCTACCCCACCACCTCGTTTATTTTGTCTACAGAAGCCTTCCATAGAAAAATTATGCATTTGGACTAGCGGATCTTGAGTATCTTTCAACCATGATTCGGATATCCCAATAATTGAAAATGTGTTTTCCAAGAGGTTTACATAGTTCCTAATACAAGTAATATTTCGGGGCAAGCTGCGTGCATTTATATGTAATAATTTCATATTTGAACATTTTTTCTTGTTAAATGCATTCAGGAATTGATCTTGATCATAGTAATCACAATTTATGACAGGAGCTTGAAAGTTTATATCTGGATCTAGGCTTGGAATCATAGGAGCATCGTGGTTAGTTTAGTTTTGATAATAAGCACATACTGTATAGCAATGCCTTACTCCTGTACACACGGACAAACATAAACAAATACATAAATATATCATGATGGAAACACTTTAATTTACTTGAACCAGGAAAATCAACTCAGGTTTTATGAATGATAAACGGCACTATTATACTGTAACAATCTTAGCTGGATGGGGTGGGTGTATACTTCCTGCCCTGGATGTAGAGCTCGCCATTCTTGAAGACGGGGCGATTGCCGGCGTCGTACGCTTTCTTCATTACATCTCGGAGGGATCTTTTTTTGGCAACGTCAGCGGCAGGAAGGTCTTGCAGGATAAACATCCCGGTGTTTGCAAGACTATGTTTGGCTCTCGACAGGACAGCCTGGCGCTCAGACCGATACAGAAATCTCGCGATGATGTGGCGGGGCTTGTCCGATGGGGATTGTGGGGGTCTTCCTGTACGATGTGCAGCCTCAACTTCAGCTTCCGGCATGTTGTACCGCTCCGTCAGGATCTTCTTGACTGTGTCGTAGGGGAAGGTGGTGGGTTCTTTTGGGTTTTCCGGGATTCCCCCAAGCCGGAGGTTGAAGCTTCGGGAATGTCGCTCCAGGTTAAGTGTGTCGTCCTCCAGGTGTTTAACCTTTGTAATGGCCGTATTGAGCTGCGTCGTCAGGGTGGAAACGCCATCGGATAAGTTCTTTTGTTTTTTTTGGATTTCCTCGATGGACTTTGACGAGAACTCAATGGCCTCCTCCATTCCACGTTGTTTTGTTTCCAGGGTTTGAATTCTTTTCAAAATGGAATATTGTTTGTTGATCACTGTGTCCAGTTTGCTGCTGAGATCAGACGCCATTGACCGGAGTTCCCGACGCAAGGTGATTATGTCATTGTCTGATGACGCAATGGGCGAGCAGGGGTGATCACCTGATGAGTGTGGCGCGTAAATTGACTCTGATGATATCGAAGTGGATGCCGACTTAGTTTTGTCTTTTTTGGGGGGCATACTGCTTGACTTTAACTTCGATGGTTTGTGAAAGTGATGACAAGTTGTTTATACTCACGTTTGGAGGTTATTGGTGGAAATGGAGGAGATATTAAGGTAATTTTAGCTGATTTTCAAGGAGCTGATTTTCAAGGAGCAGTCATCACGCCGCCATCTTAGCTCTGCACGATTTAATGTAATGACGTCATCAATGACGTCATCATCCGAAAAAAGAAGTTTCATCTACACAGCAACGTCTAAAGTAACAGTAAGTTTCAAGTCTGTACCACGTGTAGTTGAATTATAATTTACTATCCGTGATATGGGGTCACATGTTATAGAAGATTTGTAGAATGGTTAAATGGCTTTCAGATGAAGTAATGATTATTAATGTATTATGTTTTGTTAATGAAACAAAAATGAAAAATGAAATTTCAATTTCCGGTTTTGACCGGACTTCAATGTCAAATGGGGTCACACACTGTGAGATGTGCAGAGTAATTGAAAAGCTTTCATGTGATGCAAATATCTTGTATGTGACATTTACGGTTCTTCAGATATGATTTTTTGAAACATTAAACGTTGATTTAATACAATGACGTCATCAATGACGTCATCATTACGACCAGAAAACAATGTCGAACTGATATTATGTATTTGCAAAAGTCTGAGCAGGCTGAACGATCTTCAAACTGACAATTACATTTTGACAATATGATCAACAGTTCTTGATTTTTTTTATTTTTTATGAATTTTTGTAAATTTTAACTTCCGGTTTTCACCGGAAGTAAGGGTTAAATGAGGTCAAGCTGTGCACGGCATTTGTAGATCATAACAAGAGGTTTCAATTAGTGGAGAAATCTTGAACGTAGCGTTTGTGGTTCTGAAAATATGATTTTTTTAATTATTTAACATTTCTTAACGTAATGACATCATCAATGACGTGATCATTTCAAAAAGTTGCGGTTTCTACTCGTTACGGTAGATGTTCATGATAAGTTTCAGGTTCATACAAGCTTCACTTTTGTTGAAAATTGCGAGAGAAGACTCATAAGGAAGAAGAAGACGAGGAAAATAAACGAGACATTGAGAGTTTGTGCACAAACTGACGGTGTTCGGTCGAACGCAAAATGATGACGTAAATTAAAGCGGGGTTATTATCGTGTCAGTGGTTGCTTCGTTTGCCTTTGTTAATTTTTATAAATGCATTTTGAAGAAACTAAATCACAACTTCGGATCGGAAATTAAGGTCAAATTGGGTCACACTTTGTAACAACTGAGATTAGAGATGAATCAATCATCCACGTACTATACAAATGCGGTTATTCAAATATGATTTTTTTGGGGGTTAATTATAGTTGAACTTCCTGTTTCTTTCAAATGTAAAGGTCAAATAGGTTCACACTCTGCGATAGAGTTTAGCATATAGTGCAAAGATCTCGTGTGTAATTTTTATGATGCCAAGTTATGTTTTTTTTTAAAATTAAACGTTGAATTAATGCAATGACGTCATCCGAAAAAAAGTAAGTTTCATCCACACAGTAACGTCTACGGTAACAGTAAGTCTCAAGTCAGTACCATGTTTACTTGATGAATTATAAATTTACTATCTGTGAAATTTCAACCTCCGTTTTAACCGGAAGTCAGGGTCAGATAGGGTCACATCTTCTAAAAGATTTGTAGAATGCTGCTTAAAGGGCTTTCCTATGAGGTAATGATTATTAATCTTCTGTTTTGTAATTGAAAAATCTTTTTTTTTTTCTTTTTTTTCTTTTTGAAAAATGAAATTTCAATTTCCGGTTTTGACGGGAAGTCAAGGTCTAAACTTAATAATAACAATTTGTCTTTGGCTGGTAGCCGAACACCAACAAAAAAGAAGGCAAACAAGAACAATAACAATAGGTTTTCGGCTAGTAACCGAACACCTAAAAAAACTCGAACAGAAACAAGATGTTTTCAGCTCATAGCCGAAAACCTAAATATGGGATTGGTAGAGCTGATTGTACTGCTCTGTGTGGTTCAATATAAAGGCCAACGGCAAAAATACAAACCTGTCGAAATTTCGGCTCAATCCGTCGTCCAAGTCAGAAAAAGATAGAACAAACCGTGCACACTTTTCAGCATGTAAATAGGTGGTCTTTACTTTTGATAGTTAGAACAATCAGGGTCTTCAAATTTTATGTTCTCGACTTTGACAGTATATCAGACAAACATATGTCAATGGAAGATTGCTACTAGTGTAAGCTTTCAGACTGATACTAATAAAAGCAACTTAATGATTTACCTTGTTGTATTTTATCTTTAACACTTTTTTGGAAGGGACTAGTGATGTATACTTTTCGTTTCTCTTTGTACAGATCTTACGTGATCCATGTCATGAGGGTGACATCCGAAACTAAGAGGGCAGCGTTAGATCCCATCCATTATGAAGACTCTAACAAGGACTACATTGCAGCTGAAATCCAAAAACTGTTGGATCGAAACTCCTTTGTAGTTGGAGATGGCATCACTTATGGCGGCTACTACAATGCACCACTGGATCCTGGAGTGAAGTATAGCGTCAGCGTTGGGGCAGTCAGCAGAGGCAATGGGACTGTAAGTTTATCTAACTTTCTGAATTAAGACGAATTTGCACAGATCCCCTTGTTGTTACCTTTGTCACAAATTGAGCAGACAACCAGAACAAATGAGTATCGCTATGTTTCCCTATACTTCCTCTTTTTAAAAACGAGCATAAAATGATGCAACAGATTTATACATGTCCTGTTCTATCCGGCAAATCAACAGAAACATAAATATATACGCTTTTAAAGTGGCTGTTTTATATCACATAACCAGTGACTTGTGTTAGAAATTCATGCTGTTGCTGTCTTAAATTAAGTTCCATGATTCTGGTACTTTCTGCAGGATGCATCTGTCACTTACTCAGAACCAGTTACAGTTAAATGTAAGTAGTAAAACACAGTAGGAATGATATAACTATGTAGCATAGAATATGTATTTTAAATTGCAACAACAAACTTGATTTCGAATTAAAGGTATTATTTTTGTTGTTTAAGTGTAATGGTCAGAAGTATAGAGTGAGTATCGATGTGGTAGTCTGGTTCACAGACCAAATATTCCTTGACGACTCTTGTCAAAAATATTAGGTCAGGCATCAAACAAGTAAAAATTCAAAAGAGGATAAACAAAAAATGTCAAAGATTGTGGTTCTACGAACCATGTGGATTTCCCTAATGTTGGTACGTATACAATGTATCAACGATAGAGTCTTGGTCCCGAAACCAAAAGTGTAGTTAAACTACTGCAACCCAACATCCACATGCTACAGTCTTCGACTTTCGATTTATATACAATTGAATTTTTAGTTGTTTGCGGCATGATCCGTTGCGTGTTAATGTTCTCCGCCACTTCATGGTGACTTCTTATTTGGCAGCTCACGTATGGACCGATTGCACAACCCACGTCACATGACCTGTAGTGGGTATTGAATGTAGACAAACACAACGTCATCCGTGAGAAAGTGCGGTACGATACATTGTGATTGTTGCATTTCGATGTTGCTGTTGTTGTTTTTTTTTTCGATCAAGGTTCGTCTCGAAATCTGTGAAAAAAAATTCAGGGTTTGTACCACAGACCTTCGAGTGGCTGAATAAAGCCAGTAAGAGCAGTTCCAGCAAGTCTTGCAAATTCTACAACGAACGTATTTTAACGTATTATGGTTACACGACGGCCACGGAACGAAGGAACGGTTTGGCGAGACGACCGTGACCACACGATTTTCAACACAAGCATTTCATTTATAGTTTTGATGTTGAAAACATCCAAAGAAAAGGTTTCTAAAAACTGTGTGATTCCTTTTTTTTGTTTCAAATTCCGCAAGGCTATGTATAAATGCTCACTTTTTCCAACGTTCCTTACTTTCCCCGCCCTATTGTATGTTTTCACGGTGATTTACATTACAAATAACATAACAGGCAGATTCTGCATCGTCGTAATATAATTGAATTCAATGTCACAACAAACATTTTTAATAAAAGGGCTTTGTAACTAAGTTATTATTACTAAAAGCCGACTGTTGGTGTGACTCTGTCTGTCTCTGCATGTATTTGCACGTGGTTTGCAAACAATTCAAATGACGCGATACCCACTACATGTCACGTGATGACATGTAAACATTGGTCGCGCAATTGGTGCATTTTTTTCCAACCAAAAGCATCCTCAGCAATTATGGATTTTTTAAAGATTTACTTCTAAAAGTTTTCGTCGCATTGCCCTTTGTTCACCCATGTCCATTCATCGTACGTCCCCTGTGCACACATGTACTTGGGTGATCACCGGACTGTAACCCTTTGTTCAACTCATCCAACCCACTCTTAATCTTAATACTCCGCACGTTCCTACTACAGTGTAGGATCGGGGCGGTCGGTCAGGTGGGACGGTTGAAGTGGAAACCTTCCACTTATCCTCCACCACATGACCCGTGACCAATCCAACCGTCCATAAAAATAGGTGCAAGATACTCAGTTTATACTAAATATCGAAAAAGATTTGTATTCATAATTTATGTTTCCTCTTTCGGTGCATTTTATAGACATATTACATGACTGATTTTTGGAAGAGTACATTTATTTTCATCCTATATTTAGGTTAGGTTCTGGGCGTCACCGCCCTCAAAAATACCGCTGTGACACTATGACACTGTTGTGGAAGTTCTTTTGCAAATCACATAGACATAACCCTGGACCTATTCCTGTGTCCTCATTTGTCCAAAACAGGTGTTTTACTCTTGAGCTGACAAGATCCAGAGCCAAAATGATAAATGTTAGCAGCCTTTGTAGAGCCCAAGCAGCTTAACCACAAGGTTATGCTAAACATACGCATATTACATTTGTACGCAAGTACTGGCGGCCAAGTTTTTCTCTGCCGTGTATGACCCTCCGGTGAACAAACTTTTGAATGCAAGTTTACACATCGAAGTTGACATGTCTGAGTAGGATTTCATATTTTTTTCAGCGGGATTGGCCTTAAGTTGTGTTAATTTTTACAAAATAAACAGGGTGCATACTTCCAGAACAGTGTCTTCCAGAACAGTGTCTTCCAGAACAGTGTCTTCCAGAACAGTGTCTTTGTTGCACCTAGTAGGCATATAGGTGAAATGATAGACCACTGTTACAAGTGAACTTTGCGGGTCTTTGGCAGTATTTCAGACCGAAATGTATCAATGTAATTACATTCCAATTAATTAATTTATTTCACAGGAAGGATACAAACAATTAAACTTAGCTACTATCAGGTTGACCTCATGATGCTTAAGTTTAAAGAAACATACAAACATAGGCCTATAGGGCATTAACTATAGATTTTTTTTTTGTATATATAGAAAAAAAATATTAGTGTTTTTGTGGTTGATTTGTTGGCAGCCATTTTGAATTCCCAAGACCATTTCAGACTATTACGTGACTCATCATTATCACTTTTCAGCCAAAGAAACCAACAACAAGGGGACATTATGGTCAAAAAGTAAAACAAGATCACTAAAAAACAGTAAAATCGTGTAACCCAAGGTCAAAAACAAATGGTTGCCATAGCAACAGCTAACCCCTGTATCAATTTGTTTTTTGCAACATGATTCTAGATATATTTTGAAAA
This sequence comes from Marthasterias glacialis, assembly GCA_911728455.2. NCBI lineage: Eukaryota > Metazoa > Echinodermata > Asteroidea > Forcipulatida > Asteriidae > Marthasterias > Marthasterias glacialis. Next base: position 4,333,341 of record OU452225.1, on the reverse strand, counting down.
AAGGCAAAAAATTCGCGGTGATCAGACTAAGCGTTAAAAAGTTAGGGGAGAAAAGTTGGTAGGGGGGGGAGCACTCAACCCCCCGGTCCTGATAGGGTTAAGAGTCATTATGGTTCCACTCGCCATTACCAACCAATTGCAATATTTTGATGTAATTGTTTTCACTATCTTCCAGCCAAAGCGCAGATCAGTAGAAGCAACCCTCTGATTGCTCCAGTAATCCTGTTGGGATCCATTGTCCTTATTCTTGTTCCAGTTGTTATCGTCCTCTACTTTAAGTTGAGAAAAGCTCGCAGCAAACTTTTGGATGACCCCAGTAGACCGATTGAGGTATTGGTATGAGATAAAACAAGATAAAATGTTTTCACTTGAACAGATGAGTGTGTTCGATACTGCTTTTCAAACATTTCCAAATTTTACTTCTGAAACAAAAGTTGATGACTATATATTTTACCGAATAATTATGTTTTTTTTCATAATTAGAATTACATAAACTCTTGTCACCATACTTGCCAAAATGGAATGTAGATGGAAACAACAGCAAGTTATACTTTCATTATTTGTGTCCCATTCTTATGGACATTGTTTAGCTTGATAACTAAACTTTGCACTATATGATTTGTAAACATATTTTTGTTCTACACTTTCCAGTTGTTTGGGAAATGGACATCTAATTCCGGTTTGTTAGTATTAGTATTAGTCTGAAAGCTTGCTGATTATGAAGTACATACAGTATGTATGAAATACTGCATAAGTTGAGACAATAGAATTTGAAGACCACAATTTTCATTTCGGTTGTAACAATCGAAATTAAGGACAATGTGTTTACATGGTCAAGAGTGTGCACTGTTTTAAACTATTTTTTCCTCACTCAAACTTATCAAAGTTTTGTTTTTGCTTCTGTTTTTTGTTTTTATGTTTAATGTAAAAACACTATCAGCTTTACCAATCCTATGTTTACCTTTAATTTACACACAACATTTCCCCGAAAAATAGGAGATCTCCCATAACCAGAACCCATCTGTTATTGAAATGCAACCATCAAAAGCAGCACATCTGACCGAAGATGAAGACATCTACGAGGACATTGGTCTCCCCGAGTGGGCGATCGACTGGGAAATTAAATGGAAAAATCTGATTGTGGAAGATACAATACTTGGGAAAGGACACTACGGAGAAGTGCATCTCGGTGGCGTCAAAACGAAAAGAAAGGTCACTAAAGCAGCTGTGAAAATGCTCAAAGGTCAGAAAACAACCAATCGTTTCTTCGTTCTTCGTTGTTCGTGTTTCCTAGTAATTTTTAAATAAAATACAGATACAGATCAACCGTTGCATCTGTACATATGAATGTATTTACAGTTTGATCGGATATGGAACGCCTACTTGTAAATCTTCACACGTGAATATTACTATCCGTGTTCGTAAGAAACCGATTGAACAACTCCTCTCAGATTCGGCATTAGCGTAACTTACCCACCAAGCCAATGTCTAAGCTGTTTCAAGCCCCTTCTGAAACTATGACACTTTCAACAGCTTATGGTTAATAGTTATCACGTGGAAATAACAATCGACATGTTATCAAAGAATATGGAAAGAGCTTTGTTTTCATGCCATACTAAAGACATAAGAAGGTAAGTTTTAACATGATACCGACTGTCTCCATGTTTGTATTAATAGGTAGAGTTAATGGCTTGGGATCAAACCACGTACAACACAGGCTAAGTCAAAGTAAATCAATCAGTCATTAAAAAAAAACATTAATTTCCAGATGGTGCTTCCAAAGATGCTGCTGATGGTTTCCTGAAGGAGTTTCAGACAATGACTGTAATCGGACTACATCCCAATGTTGTTGGGCTGTTGGGTGCTTGTTTTAATGCAGGTAGGTTTGTTACCTACTTATACATGCTAATATATGTTATTTGAATAATATTTAGTAAACTCCTCGTCTTTTAACTCATTTTAAATTTGCTGCTTGTTTTTTTTTTTTTTTTTTTTGACGAATTATAGCACCCTTCGTTTACAATGATAAATTTAATTTTACAATTGAAATGTTTTCATCAAATTAAGTGCGACTCATCTATACTGCAATTGATATAGTATTTGTGTTTAAACCGTACACCCATGTGTGATACTGTATACTGGGTACTTTCCCGAGTCCTGTAGGATGTTGAAAATTAAAGGGACACACTGGCTAACTGTTTACCTAATTTAGTGATGTGGAATGACAGACAATAATTTTTAAACGGTTGTTCTTTAAAAAAAAAAACATTAAAATATCACGTAATTAACGAAAATGTGAAAAAAACAAAACACGGTCAAAGGCCAACTTATACGCTTTTCCAGCCGTTGCAACTGTCAAGTTTACGTGCCAATGTTGCGCAATGTTGTAGGTAGACTGTTGCTCTGTTTATGTATGAAATATTACAATGACGAGGCATGAGGATCCAAACTTCATATCCATCCAGCACAAATTCACGTGTAAATAAAAACAGACATAAACGGACAGTGTATTCTGTGTACGACGAACTGGACGAACTTACTTGCAATGGAGAACGTTTCTTCATTATATCGCAAGTAGACCCTTTGTTGAAAAAAATTACTTGGACGAATGCCAGTTGGGTCAAGGACTGATCTGTGTTTTCAGGTCGTGTTCAAATGTAGAAAGGGAGAGAATAAGCTTGGCATAATGTGGACATCACAGACATGATGGACCCTAAATATTGTCAAAATGTGGGTCTTCATGAATTAAAATATACGGAGACATATTCACAATACAGTTCTATGATGCAAACCTGTCCATCAAAATTATGGCAAAGACCACATCCTTCATGTTCTCATCGTGTTCAGCCTGCTGCAGTCTAAAAACTAATGGTAGTGTCCCTAATCTTGGACCATCTTTTCACATTGGCTTGGCCAATAACAGTCATGTGCCAAGCGAGCCTCCCGCTTTCGCTGCAAACGGATTGCCAATCCTGGCAGCTTTAGCGAAGGGATTCTCCCGTTTTTCGGGCGATGACTTCACTGGCCGGCCGCGGCCACCGCCACCAGTTTTATGTTGTGGCGATTGGGGGGAGTGGACATTATGCAGCTATCATAGAAGTAGATAAATCAGCTGTATGGGATAAACATTCCCCGTCGTCGTCGCTCGTCGTGTGCGTAGCGCAGGCAACACGTTACAATAGTTAGGGGATAATAGCTAGGGGTACAGACTATAACCCTCTTAAAAAAGCGTAATTGTTGGTCTGGCTCCCTACCCCTCCAACAAGCTCCCACGCTTACGGCTAGACCGACCGGCAAGATGGGGAGTTCATGCCCCGGGGTTTGTCTCTCTGGCCCCACGAGACACGGCACCGGCTGTACGGGATATGCCCCAAGGTTTACGTTCCGCTAGCTCCCACGCTGGTGCGCCGTAAGACACGCTTCGGTTGCACGGACTCTCTGAATGCGAATATTACGTTCGATTTTTCATCATTATTTACAAATTGTATCAATAATCTGAATACATAAGTCTTTTTTGTCCAATACTCATGAATAATTGTAAAAAAAAAAGGATTTAAATTTGGTTCAGTAATTTACTTTTATACGGCTGTAAGTAAAACTAACTCCGAAGATCACGTGATTTATCCGAACCACTTTTTTGGTTCGGATAAATCGTTTTTTTGAAAAATGCTCAAAAAACGGCAAAATTTGATGGTTTCTTTTAGGAACCGCTCTTCTCCATTCCTGAAAGACCTTTGAAGTCATATGTTAGCCTATTTTGTAGCCCAAATAGCCCAACGAAGCCGGTGTGCACCTTTAAGCTGTTTAATTATCATGTTTTCCTTTGTTTGCAGGAACGTTGTATGTTGCCTTGGAATTCCTACCAGGAGATAACCTACGTGAATATCTAAGGAGAAATCGGCATAAACAGCTCCGGGATCAACGCTCTAAAAACAAAGCGTCTCATGTTACATTGTCACAGTTGTTGAAGTTCGGTGTGGATGTTTCAAGAGGAATGCAACACCTTGCCGAAGCTGGGGTAGGCAATATTTACCGTAAAACAAAGTTTCCGGTAATTTACAGTGATTACTTCCTAAGCAGCAAGGGTGCACAAGCAGTTCGATTATGTGCTCTCTCCATTTAAAGCCGGTTATCATCTGCCGTAAGTACATATCCCTCGCATTTTGAAGAAACAAATCCTCCGAGAGTCGTCGTACTGTGAACAAAGTTTATAAGCCTAATAAATTTACGGTTGATTCAATAGAGTTACGTTTAATGCTCTTTGTTAAAGATAATACCTGTTAATGTTACGACATTTGTTTGGCACCAATTCATGCTGCAAGGTATATTTGCGGTAGATAGTTTAGTTTTTATCATTTTTTAATAGCTTACATTAAGGAAGCATTTGGCAGCATGTCAAAAAAGATCAGTTATTTCTCAGCGCTAACTTCAACTTACCCCCCCCAAAAAAAAAAAAAAAAAAAAAAAAAAAAAACACGAGGGAGTAGTTACCAGTAGTAAACAAATTCTGTGATTATTTTTGTTTTACTTTTATATTTATTTCTTTATTTTTTTCTTTTAATTCTGGATCGTGTTTTCAATTTGAATTATACCAATAACCACGGTGTGGCTTACTCATGGTATTAGTGGTAGATCAAAATAATGATAAACTAAACCAGTGTCCTTTTGCCTGTTGAAGATAATTCACCGTGACTTAGCCGCGAGGAACATACTTCTTGGGAAAGAGTTGATTGCCAAGGTTTCTGATTTTGGACTGTCCAGAGGAGAAGACGTCTATTTACAGGAATCTAAGGTATAAGCCTACATTGACTCGATGGTTCGATTAGAACGTTTGTAAGGACACCAGCCATTTTCTAGTATGTAAACTTCCACAACAAAGCCAAGTGCGTTCACTTAAATCAAACAAGCAACAACGTGAATGAAGACATATCCGTTCCGTGTCTGTTTGACAGGAAATTGCATGACGTTCTAGATAATTCAGACGTAAATCACATATTATTCCAAGATATTGTTTTCTTAAACCTAGGAGTTTTAAATCTGTTTCAAATTAATAATTACTTTTTCGATTACTACACTGATTTTTGTTGTTAGACCCGGATTCCTCTGCGCTGGTTGGCCATTGAATCTTTGATGCATCACCGATATGTATCCAAAAGTGACGTGTAAGTAATAATTTGCTTAAATCATTTATGAATGATCGCATGCTGCTACTTTTGTCAGTTCATCATAATCCACTGTTACTATTAACCTTTTTCGCCAGTTTTTTTGTGTTAGGTGTAGTAAAAGTATAATCAAATATCTACGGAGCCCCTAACATGACTCATGATGAAAACGCTCACAACAAAATGTTTTTTTTTTTTGTTTTTTTTTTTTTTTTATTTGGCGCTCACGAAATTATGTCGTGCACGGCAAAAAAAGTTTTTTTGTGCGCTCGAAATCATTTCGTGCACTCGTAATGATTCTAAGTACACGAGATACTTTATTTTGAGCGAAAGTAATACATTATTTCAATCGCTTGAAATGATTTCGAACTTATTTCGAGTAAAGTGCACGAAGCGATTTTGAGCTCTGGTATCATAAATCATTTAGACCCCTCGAAAAATATCATTTCGTTTGCTCGAAATAAATCATTTCTTCCACCAAAACTATTTTGTACTTTCGAAATAAATTTGTTCAAATTGCACAAAATGATTTCGAGCACACGAAATAAAGAACTCAGACTGTTTTGTGTTTATTGATTTGTTTCCATCATGTCTCTTTTGAATATCTGTAAATATTTGAGTTAACCCTATCAGGACCGGGCTTTTTTTTTTTTTTTTTTTTTTTTTTTTTCTTTTTTTTTTTTTTTTTTTTTTTTGGGGGGGGGGTTGTTGTTTAAGGGGGGGGGGAGGCACTCCGTATTTTCAAAGTGTTCGACCGAGTTGGATGAAACTTGCCACGGTTTTTGCTCAAAAATCTGTTCTGTTTTTTCGTCCGAAAATTTTTGAAACTTGGCAAACTTGTACATTTTTACAAGATGTATATAATTCGAACCTAATTTGGTTACTGCAGTCACCTTTGGGTGAGTTATAATCCGATAATGTATCCCCTTTTTTTTGGGGGGGTGGTGTTTTTCTTTTTGCGTTTTGTTCACTTAAAAATAAAAATGGCCGCCGCCAAGGGCCCAGGGAAAAATAATGAGGCTTGGTAGACAAATCCAATTTTTGGGGGGGTCTGAAAAATAAGAAATTGGCATATTGAAAATATTATTTTGTTACAAAAATTGATATAATTTGAACCCCTAATTACAGGCTGAAAACAAAATCCAAGATGGTTGCCAAACATGGCGACCAAATTTGAATTCCAAAAACCATTTCAGACTATCACGTGACTCATCACTATCACTTTTTCTGGCAAAGAAATCAAAAATAAGTTGAAATTATGTTCAAAGAGTTTTTAAAAATCATACAAAACAGTAAAATCGTGTGAACCAAGGTCAAACAACTGGTTGCCATGGCAACAGCTATCCCCCGGTATCATTTTTTTTTTTTTTTTTTTTTTTGCAATATGACCCTAGATTTGTTTTGGGAAAAGTCCGAAAATGTTGTGGTGATCGGCATTAAAAGCATTAAAAGGCTACGGGGGATAATGGTGTGGGGGGCACCCCCCCCCCCCCGGTCTCGATAGGGTTAATAAACAATGTCTATAATTATATAAAAATCTTTTGACTGTATAGTTTAGTAGAACTACTTTGGTATTACTTTTGAAATTTTAACAACTATATTGGAGTAGAAGAGATTAAAAAGAAAGACAAAAAAGTTACACTTAACCAAAATGACCGCACCACGTAATCCTCTAGGTCATCGTTTGTTGCATGTGAAATAAAATATATTCTGATTAACACGTAGATGGTCTTTCGGAGTCTTACTCTGGGAGATTGCGACTTCTGGTGAGTACTTTAAACTCAATCTAACTACATTCGCTTGTGTTGATAACGTAAATGTTTGCTTTTTTTTTATTTAGATAGATGGTTGATGAAAAACTATGTGTAATTGTTTTTGTTTTTGTGTTTTTTTTTTGTTTTTGTTTTTTTTTTTTGGGGGGGGGGCGCAGGGGATGGGCGTCATTGAATTTCAGTGTGAAGTTTGATTATATTGGATAGTCAATATTGGATCATTTCGCCTGTAACTACAGCCAACCACCCCCATGAAAATCTACACGTACACTTTCATTTTGGAATTGATATATTGTGTAGAATTCTTAAAGAACTTAATGTTAAAATCCCTAGGAGGAACTCCCTACCCAGGTATTCAGAGCAAGGAACTGGCTGATAAATTACTCGATGGATACAGAATGCCTCAACCAGAAAACTGCCCGGATGATGTGTAAGCATTCATCAACATTTACAACAAGTTCAGTGATCAGTTGAGATACTGCGGAGTTACTATGAAAATTATAATAATTTGTTTATTATTTTATTTGTTTTGTTTTATTATTATTGTTGTTTTATTACATAACACACATCAATAACTTTTAGGACTGGGAGTTTGTCCATAGTTATCATTTACACTGCAAAAACTTGGGTGTTACATCTATACATTGTTACATCTTGGTACCTATATGTGACAACACCGTCATGGTGTTAATTGTCCCAATTGCTTTATATTTGGTAAAATTAACACCATGTTGGTATCGTCACATATATATACCTAGCGAATCAATGTAACACTCCAACTTTTCACTTAAATATGATTGTTTCTAACAGATGTCCTAAAAGCTGATGAAACAATCACAATGCCTAATCCATACGGATCATAATATAAGGCTTATTTATGTTGATATGTAGTTGTATACGTCTGACCTTTGCGTCATTTGTTTGCAGCTACAACTTGATTTTGAAATGTTGGGAGAAAGCGCCAAACAAGCGCCCGAGTTTCGAAGAAATCACTGAAGCTCTGGAGAAAATACGACAAGCCCCAGCCATCAATGTAAATGTTGTTATTCACTTTAATATACTTTCTATTGTTTCGTCATTTTAATGGCAAGATTGGTTTTAGACAAGGACTTAAACGTTCAAGGAAGCCTGAAACTATTCCTTTATGGTCTGATGTTTGCTATCAAATGAAATACATATGAATAAAACAAATGGTTATGCCTTTTTTCGCTATGCCTAATCTGCCAAATGTACCATTGTCCATGTACCAAATAAGTGTACAGTGTGTCTTTCCTTAGAGAATTATCTGTCTAAAACTCTGATAGTGTTAATAAAAAGATAAGAACATATTATTAATAATAATAGAAATAAATGCGATGTATCCGCATCGACGTCGGTTCATTTTTTCCCCTTTCTCTCTTTTTTTCCAGACACACGAATCGCAAACAATTTATGAGAATTTCAGCGTCATCGAGCCAGAGTTTGACGATAACTAGATGTATGCTGGATAAAGTGTTTTTTTTTTAACTGATGGGCTTTTTGGTTTTACGGTTGCCCGGCCAATATCAACATAAATTCATTCAATTTAAAACCCAGCTCAGTCAATTTTGTTTCAAAATGAATGCTCCCTTGCAGCAGTCAAAAGTTAAAAGGAGTAACCAATTTCAACAGTTTAGCATTCACTGGTCAAATCAGATCACTCAAATTATTAAGGTCGCAAGATCATTCACTTTCGCAAAAGCCAACAGCAAGAATTGTTTTATTTTATTTATTTATTTATTTATTGACTCGGAAAACGAATAATAAGATTGCAATTAGCCATGCTTGACTTATATTGATCCATCATTCAATTGTTGGAAGATTGGAAGGTGAGGACTACATGATGTATAGCATAATACAAATATGATTTCATAAATTAAGATGATTATATAATTATGAAGGTGACAAAATTAATTGGTCTATAAAAATGTATGTCCTGGTTGCCTTTATGATTAAATTTGCCTAAAGAATAGATGTAACATCGTGTACAATAGCTTCTTGTAACACGCGCGCCCCACGTGTCGGTTAAATGTCAATGGTGAGCCACCGACATAGTGGGTCTTGCCCATATTTGGTCCTGTCCTAAGTTTGTTTAATTGTATGTACATATAATTGCTTGTTGTTTCCAAATGCTGGACGTATTAATCAGACAAAAGAAATGATGGAGATATATGAAATTCCACATAAGGGTGTTTTGAATTGTATTATGCACAATAATCTTTATAATTGTTGTCACGAACCACATTTCATCTCGAGATTTCTAAAGTTATGTCATGTGTTTTGAAGTGAAAAGAGAAAGTTACGTAAGTGGTGTAATGTGATCCTTTTTACATCTTACTGCTGGTATGCCACTCACATTGTTACCGTGCAGTAGTTTGAAGAAAAGTGTTCGGGCGAATAAGACTTTTTTATATATATTTATATAATTATTCGAAAGGCGGAGCACCTGAAGGCACACGTAAACATGTAAAAACACAAATATTTCGCCCCCTCGAATTAATATTTCGCCTGTTTGGAATAACTTATTCGCAGCCTCGAAATGGTAAAAAAAAAATTTTTTTTTAATTAAAATGCACATTTGATATCGAATGCATAGAAAAGTGTTTTATATGCACTATAAATATTGCAGGGTCAGAATTGACCTTGAGAAAAGTCCGTATGGGCCATATTCATCTAGGGTCAGTATTAAGCGTTCGGGAGTCAACATGACCAAGAGTCTGCATCAGTGAAGTCTTTTTTTTAAACGGACCATGCTGACTCGAAGATGAATAGGGCCCATTTGGACATCGCTTTTTGGTGAGTAGTGTGCGGCAACTCACTGCTGAAACTCGTGTCTAATACGTACCACCATGGCCTAGACTTTGATACATTGCAGATACAGTCAACAGTGAAAAGGCCAATGAATATTATTCTTGGTTGGGGCTCAGAAACATAACTGGGTACATATAATCCCTCCATTGAGCTTTAACCTTCCAATCCTGTTGGTAAGTGATGCCGTTTTGTAGCCGGAAGTGCAGTGTAATCCTTTACATTGCACTTCCTGCTCCAAAACGTCATCAAACTGAGAAAGTTGTTAAAAGTCGAACAGCGTATTGGGTCATTTGATTAAACTGAAACCATAAACATGAATTACTTTTCGTTGTTGCGATGAATAAGAAAATGAAAACCAAAATTAATGACATTTTAAAGATATTTTACTTATGAGGAATAGTATACATGCGAGTCATCCCAAATAATGCAAACATTGGCCTACGTCATTTTTCCAATCTGTTCATTTATCGAACGACATCCCATTAACTGTGAACCATTAACACATGTACGGTTTAATTAACAATGGTGTATCCACTGTATAGTTGATGTCCCACCATTGTATCATGCAATCATTTCGTTCAATCAATTCTTTGTCCACACACAAAGCTTTCAGTAACATGCAATTCTTCTTAAGAAACACACCCTGCATGTTTCAAAGCACTGTTCTCAGACATAGCCCTGGAACTACATTTTGCATGTCTATACCAAACCGTTACTAATGGAAATCTACTCTTCCTTTACCTAAACCAGTCTAGAAATGGTGATCAGCTCTTTTTTTTTTTAGCAAGTCGTTTTAGTATTGAAAAACAACATGAATTGTAGCCTTCCGTTTGCAGTTTCGGAGACAAAATCTGGAAGACTCGACATGTTTCCTTGTAGGTAAGAAAAGGCCTCGCAATAAAATAGTCAATCCCGAGATATTTAAAAAGTGTGTCATTGTTCTTTATATGAGATCAACGTTTTGCTCTATCACTTTGCATCGAAACACCGTGTGTTAGGAAGTTGTGTACATAAATGTATATGCACTCAGATGTCTGTAGCAGAACGTACAGTGAGGTTTATATAGCATTTGTATTCATCTGATTTGAATGAATTATGTAAATTCGTTTTCGTGTTTGGCAGCACTTTGTGTCGAACATAAAAGCCTGTCTCATGTTTTACCCTTACCCTTTGTCAAGCTACCTTATGTGCATGCCGTAATCTCCAAGACCTGTACGGTTCATTACCCATAATAGTACACGCAATGACGACTGGGCATACCTTCACGGTATGAGTAATGATTAAGACTTAATGATACAGAACGAGAAAAAATAATACAAGAATTTAAGCATTGTTATGTGCAAATAAGGTCCTTGCTAGAAAACTACTTGCCATTTATTCTTAGAGTTTTAATGGAGTTAATTATAAAGTATATGTATGCTGTTTAAACACTGCTGTGATATATTATTAACCAAGACCTGTCTGCTAAAATGGTTTTACCTCCATCAACAACAAAAATATGTATGCTGTTTCTTTTTCACTTTAAAGAATAGTCTACTTTGGAAGGTCTTATGTGCCAGAAGTAAACGGCAGCAATTAAAACTATTAGATATTGGCTGAAGTAACCAGACATGACAAATAAAAGTGTAAGTTAATTCTTGACCTAGATCTTACATTAGTTAGTTAGTGTATTAATGACTAATTTCACCCCTGGCACGAGAGTGCGCTCTTGCTCTTATATAAATGCTGCCTACCGCTTTTTTTCAACCCAATGGACTTGACAAAATCTCATGCAGGTCCTTTGCTGATAACCCGCAGAAGTGGCGGAACCAGCGCACAGTGGGCCAGAGTGGAATCAAAGTGCGCCAAAAATAGTAAATTCTGACCACGGTAACTGTTGCCTTTTTATTTGCTTATGCCCCCATCTGACTATTTTCTGTTAATTGAGCAAACTATGTTGTTACTAATGTGTTATGACGTCATAGAAACCCGTCAAAACCCAAAAATGACAATAAAAGGTGAACAGTTGCAATATTTTTCAACAGTCAAAATCAGACACTTTGCATTTAAAGGGCACACCGGCTTACTATTTACCTAATTTAGTGATGTGGAATAACAGACAATAATATTTAAATGGTTGTTGTAAAAAAAAAATCATCAAAATACCACGTAATTAACGAAAAATGTGTAAAAAAACAAAACACGGTCAAAGGTCAGCTTATACGCTTTTCCAGCCGTTGCAACTGTCAAGTTTACGTGACAATGTTGCGCAATGTTGTAAGTAGACTGGTGCTCTGTTTAAGTATGAATTATTACAATAGCGAGGCATGGGGATCCAGACTTCATATCCATCCAGCACAAATTCACGTGTAAATAAAAAAATACATAATCGTCGTCGTGGTGCATAGTCTGATTATTCAGACATAGCACGCCCTATTATGCTCTTCCAGCCCTCCCCCCCCCCTGTATAATGTCAGTGATTCTGCCTTTTGTACAATTTTCAAATTCACGTGTAAATAAAAAACAGACATAAACGGACAGTTTGTATTCTGTGAACGTATTTGCAATGGAGAACGTTTCTTCGACATCCAAGGATCGGTACAAAAAAACATCGCAAGGAAAAACCAAAGGGAAAGCCAGCATGTGCCAAGCCAGCCTCCCGCCTTCGCTGCAAACGGATTGCCTTTCTCCTGGCAGCTTTAGCGATGGCATTCTCCCGTTTTTCGGGCGATGACTTCACTGGCCGGCCGCAGCCACCGCCACCGGTTTGTTGTTGTTGGGGCGATTGGGGGGTGGGGGGTGGACATTATGCAGTTATCATAGAAGTAGATAGATCAGCTTTATGGGATAAACCATGGAGGTTGAAATTAGTCTCATTTCTACCTCCATGGATAACCATTCCCCGTCGTCGTCCCGCGTGTGTGTAACGCAGGCAACACGTTACAATAGTTAGATAATAGCTAGGGGTACAGACTAAAACAGTCGTACAAAAAAACGTAATTGTTGATCTGGCACCCTACCCCTCTCCTACAAGCTCCCACGCTTACGGCTAGACCGACCGGCAAGCTGGGGAGTTCATGCCCCGGGGTTTGTCTCTCTGGCCCCACGAGACACGGCACTGGCTGTACGGGGTATGCCCCAAGGTTTACGTTCCGCGAGCTCCCACGCTGGTGCGCCGTAAGACACGCTTCGGTTGCACGGACTCTCTGAATGCGAATATTACGTTCGATTTTTCATCATTATTTACAAATTGTATCAATAATCCGAATACACAGTCTTTTTTGTCAAATACTCATAAACAATTGTAAAAATAAAGATTTCAATTTGGTTCAGTAATTTACTTTTATACGGCTGGAAGTAAACTAACTCCGAAGATCACGTGATTTATCCGAACCACTTTTTTGGTTCGGATAAATCGTTTTTTGAAAAATGCTCGAAAACGGCAAAATTTGTTTGTTTCTTTTAGGAACCATTCTTCTCCATTCCTGGAAGACGTTTTAAGTCATATGTTAGCCTATTTTGTAAATACGGCACACATAATTGCAAGGTCAACAGTTCTTTAGATGGACGATATACAAAATCGAAAAGCCTCGTTGCATGTCAACAGCAAAAAATTGTAAATTTCTTAATTCGTGGAAGCAAAGTAATGCATTTGTATGATTTTACGGGGATAAAGTACATAAATTACCTCTGTTTATTTTGTGTTTTTTTTTTTTCCATTTATTTATATATTTATTTATTTTGTTTTGATATCAAGAAAATCACACACAAAATATATTGATGTTTGACGAGTAAAACATTCAACCAAACAAAAAGTACCACAATATATCTTTGAAAAATCGATGGAGCGAAAAAGTCCTATTTGTTCGGTATGATGTTTGTCCTTTATCACGAGTTTGGAAACTGTGTCAAAAGGAGAATTTGTGATGTTGAATTTGGTCCAATAATTATTTTCGACATGATTTTATAATTGTGCTTCAGTAAAACTAGATACCTACATCAAAGTTCCACTGTACAGGTCTAACTTTTTGTACCAAATACCACAAAAAAATGGTCCGACGCCATTCTGTAATTAAAAGATGAACCTAACGTGCATGCTTTGAAAAACACGTACAGTCTCACAACATAGAACATATGTTTGAATATACACTTCCAAACTAAGTTTGTATATCAATTCAATGGATTCATTGCCCATGCACATAGCTCACAATAAAAGAGAATTCCCCAAAATAAACTAGGGCCTACTGTACGACCTTGGCCTCGATTCATTCATCCGCAAACATTGCCCAGCATTTAACATAACTATAATATACAATACCGTATAAAAGTCATTTGTTTATACCAGTTTGGAAACGGTTTGATGTCTACATTATATACGAGTGACTCTTTAATTGAGCTTTCTGTTCGAGATCGAATGATTACAGCGTGGGAAAGAAAACAAAAAGAAAGGAGTCGCCAAGTTTCCGCTGGATAACAAAATTAACGCGAAGATGTTCTACGGCGATGTTTTGATTTTATTGTATTTTCGTCCGTGAGGCACCAACGTTCATACCTGTGCAAAGCAGCACAGTGCTAACAGACGGAAGTTGTGTACATCAAATCTGTGTTGTTGGGTATAGAGTAATAACATGTGTAAAGTAAACACCGAATTGAACAATGAATGAGTTTTATGAATTCCTTTTGAGAAAAGGCAGCACATTGTGTTGAGCACAACAGTCTTTTTTAGGACTGACGTTTCCAGACTAGTTCATGTGCGTGCCGTGCAGTCAACCACGACCTGAAAAGTTCGTTACACCCACACGTAGCTGTAGTACAGATGGCCTGTCCTATGTGTTCAACTTTAGTACCGGTGTTGAGCAGAATCTACTGGAATATTGTCACCGAAATGTAGAGGATTTGCACACAGTCACCATGTCATTATTATTCTGCAACCACCTTGTGTATTCGATGCTTCTATTGATTTATTTCAATCTCAATAACGGTAGGTAGAGATTTTAGTTCTGTATAAAATGGCGGAGCAGGAAGTAAACTTTCGGTCATATTTAAATTCTACTGTATTGTGCCATGATCTGTTGATGCCCAGGTAGTTATACATGTTTGTCGAATGGCCAGAAGTGGTGGATATTTTTTACGCTGCGGTTACCATACAGTTTTATAGCGGCCGCCACATATTTAATTGGTGCTCGCCACATGTTGATCATTATGGGGGCATACAGTGCATCACCAAGAATTGTCCAAAGAGAGGCAATATTTCCAGTAATTTGTCAGTTTTATTTAGTTGAAAATAATAATATCGAGAATGTATTAAACATATGAATGAATGCATTGCTTACAGTATGTCAGGGAGGTGATGGGATTGTACTTTTGATGATGCAAGAATGCAATTTGGAACACAATCAAAGAATGTCACACGAAAGAAAATGTATTTGACCCTGATACAGCCTATCGATGGCCAACCAAATAATGCAAGTGGTGTCATCGCAGTTTTTAGCAGTAGGGCGGGGCAGTTTTGTCCTTTTGAAGAAAATAAAGGAAGAGTAACAAGCAATGGCAGCCATTTGACAATTTTGAAAATTGTTTGTTTTTCTATATATATATATATATATATTTTTCAAAAGACAAATCTACGATGTCTCTTTATCCAAAATGACAAACTCTGACTGTGTGCCAAATTCCATGTTTGTATCATCCAATGCAAAATCCACCCTTTCCTGTATTTTTCCTATCTACCCCACTACCTGAAAGATTCATCAGCATCAAACAAACATTTCTACGTGAGCCGTGTATAGTGTTGACAGGTCAAATGTCTTTGTCATTAGCTCAATTTCATAGAGCTACCTAAGTTGGAAATTTTGCTTCACAATTTTCTGCTAAGCAAAAAGAGCCAGGAAACCAGTCATAACTGGTACATGTGACATGCTATTTTTGTTGGTAACCTTGTTCTGGAAAGCATAATTATTTTTGTGCTCGGCTACTTTTTGTGCTTAAGCAGCTCTATGAAATTTGGCCTTCTGCTAGCTATATCGCCTGCTGCGCGTGTAGCGTGGCGACGGATCTTCCCATAGTTTCAGAACAAACAAGTATTTGTTTGGCCGAGTACAGGTATCCGCAGGCGCGTACGCAGGGGGTGTTTTGGCTGTTAAACACCCCCCTTTGCCCTGTAAAAATGGAGACGGAAAAGAGAGTACCACAGTACAGAAAAGGAGAAAGATTTTTTTTTTCCATTTTTTTATTATCGCTTTACAAATTAAAAAGAAAAAAAAAACATAACATTAAATAACAAGTATGAAACGGGGGGATTTCGACATTGTTCGTATAGCCCTTCCGCCCCTGTCCACTCCGCGCTTACACGTATTATGTACGTGGCGTGAGCAAAATTGCAACGCGGCGGAGCGCGTTTGAAGACATAAAATGTGAACTCTATCACGTCCGCAGTACAAAGCAGTGTGAAATATGAAGGTGGCGCGAATCTCCAAATCTCTATATCCGATTCTCCGTAGTTGATTGCAGCATTGCAGCCGGCTTTCTACTAAACCCGCTTTATTCCTATTGTCCGGTAGCAGGTATGTATTCACCAAGTAATAAGATTAACCCTTTTAGTGCACTGACTGAATGCAGTATTTAATTAATCCAGGAATGGAATTACACCACACGGGATGGCGAGACAAGTTTCTATTTCTATTTATTGTCTGTTAACTCAACACAGAGAGTGAAAAGTTTGACCTTCATAGAAGTTGCGTGAAGCAGTCGTGTCATCATTTTGTTCGTGTGTGTGTGCAGCGCGCGCGGTTCTGCAAGTTTACTCATATAATATGTTTTCTCAACAGACCGATTGCACGACCTACGTCACGTGACCCCTGTTGGGTATAAAATGAAAACACACACGTAATCCTCCATAGGAAAGGGTGGTACGGTACACGATGATTAATGCATTTAGTTTATTCGATCGAGGAATTGTTTTGCTCGAAATCTGTGAAACATATTCCAGAGTTTGTACCAAAGACATTCAAGTGGCTGAATAAAGCCAGTAAGGACAGTTCCAGCAAGTACCGTATGAATGTGCACGATGTGTACAGCCCATGACCGACGGAACGTTAGGCCAGACGACCGCGATCACCACACACTTTTCAACACAAAACAAATCAAAGTTTTGCAGCTGAATTCCTCCAAAGAAATTGCTTTCCAAAACTGTGTGATTCCTTTGCCTATTTGGAATTCTGCAAGGCTAGGTATTAACCCTATCAGGACCGGGGGGGGGGGGCACAATGTGCCCCCCCCCCTACCAATTTTTTCCCAGTAACTTTTTAACGCTTAGTCCAATCACCGCGAAATTTTCTGACTTTTCCTAAAATATATCTAGGATCATATTGGCAAAAACAAATTGATACCGGGGGTTAGCTGTTGCCATGGCAACCATTTGTTTTACCTTGGGTCACACGATTTTACTGTTTTTTAGTGATTTGAAAAAAATGGACATAATTTCCACTTATTTTAGATTTTTTTGCCAGAAAAGTGATAGTGGTGAGTCAAGTGACAGTTGGAAATGGTTTTGGGAATTCAAAATGGCCGCCATTTTTGGCGGCCATCTTGGATTTTGTGTTTTCAGCCTGTAAGTAGGGGGTCAAATTATATCAAGTTTTTAACAATAGAACATTTTCAACCTACTAATTTCTTACTTTTCAGACCCAAAAAATGTTCAGATTGGTCAATCAAGCCTTATTATTTCACCCTGAGCCCTTGGCGGCAGCCATTTTGATTGTTAAGTGAAAAAAATGCAAAAAACATTTTTTTTCCCGAAAATGGGATAAATTAATGAATTCATATGCCCCCTAAAGATAACTCCAATGACTAAATTAGGTTCAAATATATTTATCTTGTTAAAATGTACAAGTTTGCCAAGTTTCAAAACATTCGGCCAAAAAATACAGAAGTTATGGCAAAAACACGATTTTTGACCAAAAATGGCCAAAAAACAGTCAAAAACGCCCTCTAGTGACGATTTTTTGAAATTTTGTGACGTCATCATGTAGAACTCGGTGAAATGAACATTTGTGGCAAGTTTCATCAAAATCGGTCGAACACTTTGGAAAATACGGAGGTGGAGGGGCACTATGTGCCCCTCCCCGGTCCCCGTACAACCAAAAAAAGCCCGGTCCTGATAGGGTTAATGCTCACTTTTCCAACGTTGTTTATCCTTTTTTACAGTGATTTCGGCCAACATTACAAACAAAATAACAGACGGGTGGCTACATAATAGTCGTCCGACGCCGGTAGTGCATGGCAAAAAAAAACCTCTTTTCAGAAAAATTCTGTTAAATTATGAAACAGGAACCCACGCCGTAAAGGCTTCGCGCTTGCAGTTTCAACCATGGCTATAGAACCCTGTACTTCACACCCCCATTGAAAAAAACCTGCGTACGCGCCTGGGTATCCGAGCTTCAAGAAACGTACTCTGACATCAGAATAAAATCTGAAACAGCAGATTAAAAGTAGGTCTATCTCCGAGTACGAGTATTTATCCAGTTCACAAGACTTTACTTCATTGCCACAGAATATTGTTTTTGTTGCGCTGTTTGGGAGTCAGTAACCCGTCTGTTAGACTGAAGAGCACGTTTATAACGCTCACAAAATCTGTACACGCAATTTACTGTATAAATGGCAGGCCATGGGCAGACAGCAACTGCGTGTGACGTCAGTGCAAATGGTCATTACGAGTGCGAGTACTTTAAAGTGACTAATAGGATACTGCAAAATGATGAATAAAACACTTTAATTTGTTCTTGACTAATCAATGAATGGTTTAAAATAAATCAAACATTTTGTTTTATATTGTATTATGTTTTTCTACGGGCCTTAATTTGAAACCAAAATAATTGACTTATTTTGTGATAGTCCCCAAAGCACTCGATTGCATGCACGATTCCGTTGGTGGTGGGGATGATAAATTGATCTTAGCGCCCCCACCCCTTCTCTCCCACTCTCCCTTCTCCTCTACTATGTCTTCAAGCCCCCACCCCCACCCCATCTCTCTCCCACTCAAAAAGGTGTGTGTTTTCGCGCCCGTGCCTCGATATTGCGCGTCTCCTTACATGTGTAATGTGCCTAACATAATTGTCCTTAAATAGCGTGAGGGAATTATTGTAAATAGAGTATTTTCGTTTGTTCAACAATTTGGGTGTTTGTTGCCCTCGAAGTCAACTAACTCCCGCACTATTCAACTGTAAATTAAATCTAAATACAGGTTGTGCCCTTGAGCTGAATGGCAGTCTGGCATCCCAGAGTAGTACATACTCTGACATCGATGCTGAATATTCTGCAAGTAGAGCTGTGGATGGAGACCCTGACACACAATCAGTAACACGTAAGTTTGCTAATTTAAATAAAACTTATCAGAAAACTTTACGAGGATCACTAAAAAAAAAAGGAAAGAATTGAGCGGTTCAGCATAAACAACGTATTTTGATTCACTAGTCGTAGTTGAATCGTAAGCTTAAACTAAAATACAATGTAACTTCAGGCGCGTTGCCTGGACTTTCTGAACAGGTACAATTTGTACACAGCTCAATCAAAAAATACGTGAAAACAAAGTCTTAAGCCATTAAAGCCAACGCCCTCAGAGTTGGTGCGCGCGGCAGACGAATAGAAAAAATAAGGGAATAAGAAAAAAAGAGAAGAAGGGGGAAAACAGCAACTGAAAAAAAACCGGATTAGACATTTTGTTTTCAATAACAATAAATTAAGGAATTTATTATTATAAAACAATAATGCTTGGTGCGAATACAATTTGGAATTAATCGTTGTTCAAAATAAAGCACAGTCTACAGTAAATTGAGTGAACAAAGAAATGTACATGAGTTCGGCCGAATATAACATAATGTAAATAAACTTAAATATACTCAAGCTCTTACCACGGGCAGGTAGTTCCGGCAGTAATGCCACGCCCAAACATCTCGTCTATAGTTTGAAGTAGTACCATCCACACATCGAGGTAATACAAGTCAGCATCCCGTCCCAAGCAAGTCTGAGTAGAAGGATTGCGTGGCTTTGGCGGGCATAGCCTCATATATCGCACCTTAGCCCTATCAGGACTGGGCTTTTAGGGGGATGTACGTAATTTATTTTTTGATATGACAAGTTAGAAAGTAGCATGTTGAAAATATTCTGTTGTGAAAAAAACATAGAATATAATTTACCCCCTAATTACAGGTTGAAAACCCAAGATCCGAGATGGCCGCCAACGATGGCGGCAATTCGGAATTCCAAAAAGCCTTTCAGACTATCACATGTTTAATCACTATTACTTTTCTGGCAAGTTGAACAAAGTCAAAAATTAATCACAAAAGACAATTAAATTGTGTGACCCAAAGTCAAACAAATGGTTGCCATGGCAGCAGCTAAACACCTTTTGTTTGTTTGTTTGTTGGCTGGCTGCCTGCCTGCCGGTCGGTCGGTCGGTCGGTCGTTTAGTTTTGTATTTGTTTGTTTATTTGTTTGTTTGTTTGTTTGTTTTGTTTGTTCGTTTGTTTGTTAGTTTGTTAGTTTGTTAGTTTGTTAGTTTGTTAGTTTGTTAGTTTGTTAGTTTGTTTGTTTGTTTGTTTGTTTGTTTGTTTGTTTGTTTGTTTGTTTGTTTGTTTGTTTGTTTGTTTGTTTGTTTGTTTGTTTGTTTGTTTGTTTGTTAATCAGTAAATTGGCTTTTTCGATAACCCTTTTTCAATAATATGCCAATTTGTAGTGTGTTATGCAAAGTAACATTCAAACTCAAACTTAAAGAAAATCTTTTGCTCAAATTGCAAACAAATAATATGTGTATATTTATTTCTGCCCATACGAAATAATAGGTTAGACCTTTTTAATTTATCTTTTATCAGTTACCGTTTAATTTTTGTGTCCCTCCCCGGTCCCCGTACAACCGAAAAAAGCCCCGTCCTGATAGGGTTAAGTTTGAGTTTGAAGGATTCTTTAAATTACATAACTCAAAAAAAGTTAAAAAATTAGATACATTAGGTTGGGATAGTTCAAGCATGACCACGTCTTGTAATGAGTTAACAGTGCCTATATAAAAAAAAAAAAAACTGGTAACGAATGTTGAGCTAAGAAATCGTATGGCTCAGTGAGCATGGTTCA
Organism: Marthasterias glacialis; assembly: GCA_911728455.2. Lineage (NCBI taxonomy): Eukaryota > Metazoa > Echinodermata > Asteroidea > Forcipulatida > Asteriidae > Marthasterias > Marthasterias glacialis. The sequence continues at coordinate 4,312,475 of OU452225.1, read as the reverse complement.
GTGACTCTAACAATATACGTAGACTAACTGATATAATGGAGCTTGTCAGGCTACTTCTAGCCTGGTTTAATATATTACTCACCATTATCATGTATGGAACGCAACACCTTGTGTGAAGTGCAATACGCCTTGAAGGTCTGTTTTGTTCCAACAAAAGAAAACCCTAAAATCGCTTGTCTTTATATTCACGAATATATCACTATCTAGAACAAGGTACAGGGTTAAACATTATTTCATGTTCTTTTGTAGGAATTAGGCGACACCTTATTTCAACCAAAGACTTACATTGGGATGTCAACAATAGTTTCTATTCTTGAATGGCATTGTTCCTTATTATAAGCAGTTAAGTTAGCTATTACCAGGGAATTATCAACAGAACATTTCCCACGCACTTTGTCGCGTAACAATGTATATAATCTTGTGTACATGTATTTGTATACTTTTTAAAGAAAAATAAAAGGAAGTGATTATTGACAATTTGGTGATCAAATGTCGAATATTTTTTTTCTTTTCTTACATTTTGTTAATTTGTGACGTCCACTGACCTTTTAAACGCGTGCTTTCTTTACAGAGGCTACAGCGACCGAGTGGTGGAAAGTGAATCTTGGAGATATCTACTGTCTCCAAAATATTACCTACGTTAACGATCCTACTCGATACGGTGAGTCTTGCACTGTTCCCGTTTTGCGTATCGACTCTTTCCTCAACAAACATTGATGAAGTTAAGCTTGAGACTGATATAACTATCTGGAGAGGTCAAGTATTCCGCGAGTAAATACTCCCTGGTCACTTCTTCCAACAACATATCCAGGGAAAGACTGTTTACGATCGGGGCGCAATTTCATGGCTCTGCTTTCCTGCTTACAGGGTTCTTCTAGCTGTTTGAACGATTAATGCCTAGTTAAATATCGTCAGCAATTTCACGAAGTGCCAAAAACTTGCAAAATCGATGAAAAACTCATTTTGATTTTTTTTGTGGTTTCGATTTAGTTGATCGTTATCTAACAATTTACGAAATTGTAGGTCTCAAAATCATCTGGTTTCTTAATTATGCTAAGATGATGAAGGGCAAAAACCCCAAGAACCCGGAATAGCGTTTTCACGAAGAGCCAAAAACTTGTTTACCAGTTTGTGGCCGTGTAGATTATACGGCTGGCACAGTGCCAATCATGAGTGCTCCGGCTTTTGCGTTTTCACGAAGAGCCAAATAGTGTTCCGGCTTTTGCGTTTTCACGAACAGCTAAAAAGTTTATACACGGCGCGCTGCACACAGACCACGTTTTGTACCGTTTTCACGAAGAGACAATCTCATTAATTAAATATTTACTCATTAATTAAACCCGTTATGGACAAAATTGAAACTAGATTTGTTTGATTTGGGATCTCTACTTCCCTAACGTGCAAAAATTTTAAAGATTGAATCGCGAATAGTCTACCTACCGGTGATTTGAAAATAAGCTTAACTTCAAACGCGGTTTTCTCCAAACATACATTTTTCGCTGCAGGGGACTTTTTGGCACTTCGTGAAATTGCTGACGATATGATCCGTGCCCTAGCTCCTTTACCTTGGGAAACAGTCCAAGTATGGAAATATGTTAGCGTTGAAATGAGATATCGAACGAAAAAATCCATCAGCGAAAACTGAAAGAGTAATTGATTTTATTTATTTATTTTTATATTTATTATTTTATTTTATTATTATTATTATTATTTTTTTTTTTTTTATAGTTGAGCGCAGTAAATAAAGTTCGCGCGCTGCCGCCTCAATTTTAACCATGTGCCTTACAACACAGAGACAAAATGCAAGCGGATTGACGTTGTAATACGACTGACTTCCGGGTACCAGCAGAGGGCTCTTCCGTCGTAAACGATTTTACGTAGATTGGTTGGCCGGAGTAATCGTTTCGAAAACTACATTTTTACAGCCATCTACAAAATAGGTCAATACGTAAGTTATTAATTTTATTTGTTATAAAACAACAAGCCCTTTTAAATTGTGTTCGTTTTTTGTTTGTTTTTTTTTGTTTTGTTTTGCTTCGTTTTTTGTTTGTTTGTTTTTTTGTTTTTTTTTAATGCAATTCGCCCATTGCAAGGCCAAATGCCACTCAAGGTATGTGCTATACTTTTTGAAGGGATAGAAACCTGCCCAAAATGCGCATTGCGAGACATAGGGAGATAAAAACGCAAGTCTCTTCACGGCACAGCTATAACAAGGAGGGGATAAATGAATCCATTGCAAGACTAACATAAATCTTCACCTATTTGAAGCACTTCTAGTAAAGGGTCTTGCTCAAGGACACAAGTGTCATAACCGGGATTCAAATCCACATCCCGATGACTTAGCCACCGGAACTTGAGTCCGATGCACTAAACCGCTCGGCCACGACACACTACAAATCATTTGCTGGAATAAATTTATTTTCAAGGTAAGATCAGCTTAAGAAATGGTCATATATTTCAAAGTGATGTACACACACGCATGCGCACGAAATATTTGCTAACTTGTGAAATATGATGACGTTGAGTGCGCATTTTATTTAGGTGCGGATTTCCCGCTTAATGTAAGCAGAGTCATGATTTTTGGCTTCGCGCAATAATCGAAACGTGTTAAAACCCTTTTCCCACCTATTGTTCCCCAAAAAGTGTACCAGTCTCTGAAATGTTGAAAGTTTGAAAATTCTACACTACATGGTGGCAAAACTTAACAATAATACGAGGACACTGAACTTCAAATTGATATAAATTAAATATTCATAGGCCCTAGGCCTAGTAAAATATACACACAGAAACATGACAACAACATAAAATAACCAAATGCTGAATTTTAGTTTATCCTTTTCAAGATAACACATTGACCATTATGTTTTCCTTCGGTATGCAGTCTCCTGTTGTATAATTGAATAATGAAACCCCTGACACACCAAAGAACAAGCAATTGGCATTGCATGGCAAAGTTTGGTTTACCGGCACATCGTTTAAAAAGTCTACATCCTGTGTGCTTTAAATAAATAATTTGGACCAGTAATACGCGTAATTTTTGTGTGATTAGTATCTTGATTTCAGAGAAACATGGTTAGTATTTGGAACAAAATATGTTTAGGAAGAAACTTGATGATGGGGTAAATTCTCCAAGCAGTGATGGAGCACCTTGAAATCATCGCTAAAATTAAATCATTCCTCTGGCAGGTGTGCCGACTCTCTTTTTTTATGACAGGCCAATCACAGATGATAAAGCACAACGCTGAAACGCTTAATGGAACTATATTAGTAAACATCCCAACTCTTTACCCGTCAATGAACCGGCTCCAAGCATTCATTCCACAACAAATGAAGGAACTCAACAACATCGCTATCTCAACTTAAGTAATACTAAGAGAACTGCGTAACCTTGACACTCCTAAGGCAAGTGGTCCGGACAACATTCCTCCAACTGTCCAACTTCCGGTTGCAGCTCCCGAACTGCCTGACAACTTGACACGTTTGTTTCGCAAATATCTTTACAGTTACACATTACCATCAGTCTGGAAGCATGCTAAAAGGGACATATTGCCTTCAAATGTCATAATTAATTGCTGTTTTTCGGAAATTGTCTTTATTCTTTTTAAAAATTGTTCACGCAATAAACATCCATAATGTGTTGAAATTGGTCAGTATTGATAAAAAACCAAAACACATGGCCACTGACCCCGACATCTGACCCTCGAAACATGCCGTATTTGATGCAGTTATGTGTCCAAATAATGCGCCAAATGCCAAGTAAGCAGTAGGCTGGCACCCAGCCAGTGGCCTGGTTAAACCTATCAGCTTAACGCCAGGTACCATTTGTGCAACATGTAATTTTAAAAACACCCGAAGCATATCACTTAGCCAGTAAATGCATGTAGACCCCAAATTGGACTTTTAGTGACAGTAAAGCTCCCAATTCTTTCCCACCTTGCCAATAGCAATCCTGCGAATGACTCATCTTCACCATGTCCCGACATATTCCCGAGCGAAATCCATATTTTACAGTTGGTGTTGCCAACAATTGACTCCACTTTTTTTCCGCTGCTTTTGACAAAAACATTTTGGGCACAATTTCTCGGCCACCAACTTGCGCTTGTCAGCACATTATTTTCAGTTGACGTCCCCTAGTTGGAGTTGAAGATGACATGGATGATGAAGGTTAACCTGCTGTGTCCATGGTTCAGCTCCACTTAGGCGCAGACCCCTAAGTTCTAGTCTTTTTGCCAACAAATTGTGAGGCTGACTACCTAGTGAGGCACATCAACAACAAATCTATCAGAATACTAAAACAACACTTGGAACCAGACCTTCTTGCGCACCACATTCCGTTGCCGCTATGTTGACCAGACTGAAGTGAGCACTAAATTTGGTGCTGGCACTAAATTTGTTGCCAGCACCAAATTTCAAAAGATTCGACAACGACCGTCACTAACGGTCAAGGTCTTTCTTAAGTGTTCGGAATTACAGAGTTTTCATCTGAAATGTTTTCAAAGTAAAATTATGAATTTTCAACTTTTTCTTCATAGACGTGTTCCTCATATCCCAAACCATCACTCGTAGGCGCCCCGACTTAATCAGTTTACTCATTAGGTCAGCCCAACTAATTAAACAACGACATAAAGTTAGCCCGCATTCGCATTTCATATACAGAGTGACAAATACACACGCAACTACCTAATTTTCATTTGAAATGTTTTCACAGTAAAGTTATCAAATGATTATTTTTTTTCTTCATAGACGTGTTCCTCGTATGCTAAACCATCACTCATAGGCGCCCGACTTAATTAGTCCACTAATTAGGTCAGCCCAACTAATTAAACAACGGCATAAAGTGAGCCCGCATACGCATTTCATTATATACTGTGACAAATACACACGCAACTACCTAATTTTCATCTGAAATGTTTATACAGTAACATTATGAATTTTATTTTTTTTTTCATAGACGTGTTCCTCACATCCCAAACCATCACCCGTAAGCGCCCCGACTTAATTAGTCTACTAATTAGGTCAGCCCAACTAATTAAACAACGGTATAAAGTTAGCCCGTATTTGCATTTCATATACATAGTGACAAATACACACGCAACTACCTAATTTTCATCTGAAAATATTTTCACAGTAAAATTATATTTTTTTCTTTTTTTCTTCATAGACGTTAGCCCGCATTCGCATTTCATGAACACAGTGACAAATACACGCGTAACTACCTAATTTTCATTTGAAATGTTTTCACAGTAAAAATATGAAATTTCTAAAAAAAAAAAATCATAGACGTGTTCTTCACATCCCAAACCATCACTCGTAGGCGCCCCGACTTAATTAGTCCACTAATTAGGTCAGCCCAACTAATTAAACAACGGCATAAAGTGAGCCCGCATACGCATTTCATTATACAGTGACAAATACACACGCAACTACCTAATTTTCATCTGAAAAGTTTTCACAATAAATTATGAATTTTTTTATTTTTTTCTTCAAAGACGTGTTCCTCACATCCCAAACCATCACTCGTAGGCGCCCCGACTTAATCAGTCCACTCATTAGGTCAGCCCAACTAATTAAACAACAGCATAAAGTTTAGCGGGTATGAGCATTTCCAGAGTGACAAATACATACAAATGAAATTGTTATTTTTGTTCTTCGGTGTGTTCCAAACCTTTAATCTACGTACAGAATGCATGGCTCAAAAAGTGTAGCTATTTGGTAGGTCAAAAACCACAATTTTGTTAAATAAATTGAATTTTAGATTGCTACATTACAAAGATCGTTATAAAACATGAATTATTTAACCAAGAGTTATTCCAGGCCATAAAAATTCATCAAAGCACACAGTGCTTTCACTTAAATTAAGCGTTAACTGTTCAATCTGAGCACCATTGGTACAACGCTGTGTGGATTGCGCCGCTTTTCACCGCTCAGAGTTGATAGCAAAGTTGTACACAAATGTGCACTCGCCTGTTTTTCACGCATAAATCCAATGAGGATTTTGGGTGTTGCGAACCAGTACAGGTTTTTGTTGGGAAAACTGCAAATATGAATGCGGCGGGGTAGTGTTATCTTTTAGCGTTTAAAACTTCATATTGTGTTCTCAGATGTTAGTTTGGCTTTCATTAACTAATTATGATGACTGCTTATATGCTATAGCGCCCTCTATCGGTATATATTTTTCTGCATGAAACTTGCAGCATCTCTGCATTTTTAGGGGTTTTGTTTAAAGGCATCGCATAGGAATAAAAGTTATACCACCTCGTAAATAACAAGAAATCATATTAAGGTAAACATGTTTTCGTCATCGTGACGTCATCAGGTGTCAAGTAACATTAATTCAAGGTTTAATAGTGAAAAAAAATCATATCTCCCGTGTGACATTTTATTTAAACATATGACCCCAATTTGACCTTTCCTTCAGGTCCAAACAGGAAGTTCAAAATTTCAAAATGTCATATCTTATGTGCAAAATGACGTAGAGTCATAATCTTTGTTCCATTTGTAGCTTACATCATATGTGACATTTGGTTATTTGCATGACCCCACTTGACCTTTACCTCTGGTTCAAACAGGAAGTTCAAAATTTCAAAATATCACATCTCCTGAGACAATTCTTGTAGAGTCATAATTTTTGTAACATTTGTACCTAACATGTGACATTTGGTTTTTACAGGCGTGACCCCACTTTGACCTTTACTTCCGGACGAACAATTACAGTCCCAATGGCATCTATTACGTTTGCAGTCCTCATCGAAATCAAAATCTCTTCATTTCTAGGTCACAATACTAATAGTAAAACATGCTTACAGATAATCGGAACAGCTTTGTGTTTGTCCTAGTGACAAACACATAATGTCTAGTTAATATTTAATTATGTAATCTTGTTACCGCAATTTCCCCAAAAGTATACATCTTGACATAACATAAAAGTCCTTCGTGTATTCAACTCCTTCATTTCTTCAATTGTAACATTTTGTGCGGTGGTATCTTTATGATGTCACATGAATGATTTATTGTGCTAATTATGAAACTACCATAACTCAAAAATTATATTAATCTATACCCCTATTGGGTTCTAATGAAGGCATACAATTTGGTTCAAAAGTGTTATCAAACCCTTTGATATTTTGGGGTAAACATAATCAGCTTGGGTTTGATTGACAATAAATTAGTCCTGGAAGAGTTTATTTGCTTCCAAACTGTTTTTATTTGTTAATACTTTTCCTTTGGTGACAACCGATTAAATTACGTTTCCCAGTTTATACTTAGACGCGAGTTACAGTCATCAGTTTGATCATCTTAGTTTCTTACTCTTTAGGCCAAGTAAAGATACCGGTACATAACCATAGTTCGTGCTGTGGATTTAAAGTAACCATAGCAGCACTTGTACCAACAACGCAGGGAAGACTACATAAACATGACAAAAGATCTATTTGACAAATCGCCAGGCGTCAAGCCTGACATGCATGGACGTAAATTTCGGGAGATGGGGGTGTATACCCCCACTTTTTGGATATTAATTTTACGCCGCCGCATCAACTAAATACAAAAAGACTTTCAAAATCTTCTTTTTCTTCTTCTTCTTCTTGTTCATATTGTGGCGGTTTCGTCCTCTTTCTGCGACCCGGTCAGTCTCAGCCAACGTCAGCGAGCGGTCTAGCTTGGAGGGCTGGAGATGTTGATCCGTTTTGGCGGCAGTTTACCGCCAGGCCCGCAGTTCACCACACCAGTTAACCCCGAAATTGTAAGCACACACACACCCCCAATGGACGGGAAAGAGTACAGCAAAATGACGGGGACGGACACAGCTCAATTTAGAGTGACTTTGATTGGTTTAGTTACTCCACACACCTCAGTTCGCCTATGTTACAGAATCTACTTCGAAGGTTACACGGCTGATCTTTAATTACATTATTACCTATTCTCTGTCATTAATTAAATGTTTCCCAGTGAATTAATTAATAAAGATTACGGTAAGAGATTTCGTAAACCTGGATGGAATTTCTTAACAAGACATCGACTAACATAAAAGTATGGAGCTCTTTTCCAAGCGTAAAGCAACACTCACTTTAATTATAATCCTGATGCTTCTCAGCTGTTGCAAAGCGGGAAAAGAGAGCGATTCACGCCCGCTCCGCCCTTTTATTAATTTTAGTGTAGGCTGGCAACCCTCCAACAACTGTAACATAGACCATTACACGACAGCCAGGGACTAGCCAGGGTTACGTTGCCAAGCGACCTAAAACTTTAACCAAATCACAATCGCCGATACTGCATTGCGTTACAATAATTATAATAAGTTTTACATCATTACTGAACTATACAAGACCGATTTACTTTCAAAGGGTAACGTAAAACATCATCAACCGCTGACATAAGTTTGGGCTAACTTGACAAAACCTTTTTAAAAACATATTTTCTTTAGTATTTCTCCCCTCAAATTGTTCCACCCCTCTTGAGCTAGGCCTGTTTCCTTTCACGAATTAAGTCATCGGGTCTCATTGAAAGGTAACTGAATACTGTCGCAAGGGTAACATATATGAAGAAAAAAAAATAAAAATTTCATAATTTTGCTGTGAAAACATTTCAGATGAAAATTAGGTAGTCGCGTGTGTAATCACTCTTATGGATGCGCATACCGGCTAACTTTATGCCGTTGTTTAATTAGTTGAGCTGACCTAATTAGTGGCTTAATTAAGTCGGGGCGCCTATGAGTGATGGTTTGGAATACGAGGAATACATCTATGAAGAAAACAATAAAAATTTCATAATTGTGCTGTGAAAACATTTCAGATGGAAATTAGGTAGTTGCGTGTGTATTTGTCACTCTGTATTTGAAATGCGAATGCGGGCTAACTTTATGCCGTTGTTTAATTAGTTGGGCTGACCTAATGAGTGGACTGATTAAGTCGGGGCGCCTACGAGTGATGGTTTGGGATGCGAGGAACACGTCTATGAAGAAAAAAAGAAACAATTCATAATTTTACTGTGAAAACATTTCATATGAAAATTAGGTAGTTGCGTGTGTATTTGTCACTGTATTATATGAAATGCGTATGCGGGCTCACTTTATGCCGTTGTTTAATTAGTTGGGCTGACCTAATTAGTGGACTAATTAAGTTGGGGCGCCTATGAGTGATTGTTTAGCATACGAGAAACTCGTGTATGATTTTTTTTTTAGAAATTTCATAATTTTACTGTGAAAACATTTCAAATGAAAATTAGGTAGTTGCGTGTAAATTTGTCACAGTATATAATGAAATGCGTATGCGGGCTAACTTTATACCGTTGTTTAATTAGTTGGGCTCTCCTAATTAGTAGACTAATTAAGTCGGGGCGCCTACAAGTGATGGTTTGGGATGTGAGAAACACGTCTATGAAGAAAAAAATAAAAAATTCATAATTTTACTGTGAAAACATTTCAGATGAAAATTAGGTAGTTGCGTGTGTATTTATCACTGTATATATGAAATGCGTATGCGGGCTCACTTTATGCCGTTGTTTAATTAGTTGGGCTGACCTAATTAGTGGACTAATTAAGTCGGGGCGCCTACGAGTGATGGTTTGGGATGTAAAGAACACGTCTATGAATTGTTTTTTAGAAATTTCATAATTTTACCCTAAAAACATTTCAAATGAAAATTAGGTAGTTACGTGTGTATTTGTCACTGTGTTTATGAAAAGCGAATGCGGGCTAACTTTATGCCGTTGTTTAATTATTTGGGCTGACCTAATTAGTGGACTAATTAAGTCGGGGCGCCTACGAGTGATGGTTTTGGATGTGAAGAACACGTCTAAGAATTTGTTTTAGAAATTTAATAATTTTACTGTGTAAACATTTCAAATGAAAATTAGGTAGTTGCGTGTATATTTGTCACAGTATATAATGAAATGCGTATGCGGGCTAATTTTATACCGTTGTTTAATTAGTTGGGCTGACCTAATTAGTGGACTAATTAAGTCGGGGCGCCTACGGGTGATGGTTTGGGATGTGAGGAACACGTCTGTGAAGAAAAAAAAATCATAATTTTACTTTGAAAACATTTCAAATGAAAACTCTGTATTTACGAACACTTTATAAGGATCTTGACCGTTAGTGACGGTCGTTGTCGAATCTTTTGAAATTTGCTGCTGGCAACAAATTTTGTGCCAGCACCAAATTTAGTGCTCACTTCACTCTGTTCTATGTTGCCTCTCGGCCATCCACAGCCAGAAGGCCTGTGATCGACGACGACGACCGTGTCCACTGTGTGTCCGTCCGGGCCCCGAGCCGGTGGCTAGGCTGGCCGACCCAAGAAGTGAAGCAGGCTTCGCCTCAGCCGGCCTGACTCCACAAACTCATTGCAAGGTTTGCGGCTAAGCCAAGTGGAATTAAACAAGCTTTTTTACCATTTATTTGTCTATTTATGAACTATAATTTACTTCTTTGACTATCAAAAATAGAAAAAAATAGATAGTGGTGGTAATAATAATTGCTCAGTCGTAGCTCCACCAGCAGCGACTCGAAAGACGACCAGCTGAGCACGGTCCGCAGTTTTGTGGAGTTAAAACCTTGGTCCTATAAAAATGGCAGACCGCTTTTGGTCACAAATTTAAACAAAAACCGCACAATTTGAAGGCGTGTTTATGTACACTTTTAAAAAATATTTCCAACTATGTCTTTTTCCTTGATATGGCCGAAAGCACCGAATCAAAAGCAACGTGGCCCTTTAATATGTAACAACTGTTCCCAAACCTGGCAAATCAGTGACTCTAAAAACTACAGACGAATAGCACTCGTTCCAGTTGTCTCCAAGGTTGTGGAACCAATCCTTAATCAGGCTCCTCTGACATACTGCCGTGTAAATGAATCTTTACCCAATCTGCAGTTTGGTTTCCTCCCAATATATCTACATGTGATGCTCTGCTTCTTATCACACAACAAAATCAGGATAACAAATAGTAACGTCTCATCGAATTTCATGCATCTGCTGCTTTTGATTGGGTGTAGCATACGGATCGCCTTGCGAATTTAAATAACTGTGGGGGTCACTGGAAACTACTTTCCTGTTTGAAGTTATACCTAAGCAGCATATTTCAGCAAGTAACAGTTGGAGGTAAAGCCTAACCCATTACTTGTGGAGTACACAAGGGTAGTTGGCACTAAAGGGTGTGGACTCCATCAAAGTTCTGGGGTCACATTGGATACATAAAACAGTATTGGAAACATTTCCGCAAAATTGGAAATGGGTGGACTTGATTTTTCTCTTCTGAAAAGCATTGAGCAAATAGTACGAGTTGTTTTCTTTGATGTAAAAAAACTAATTTCGTTCTTTTGTATTAATTTCCCTATTTCAAGACGCACTTTCTCGACGGAAAACTGGTGATTACCATTGTTTTTTTTTTCATTTTGATAACTTCTTAGAGAAAAACACAAACTAAATATTTCTCGACAACTTGTCTTCCCTTTGAGCAGTAAAGGAATGATTAAGTGCATACTTGATCAGGTTTATGGAACACGGGACTTCTGCGTTCATCCCTTACTGCGTTGTTTACAAACAGTAATAGAAAGTGCAGCTTTGTTTTGCAATGCGATCCCTGAGTCTCCAGGGTCGGACCGGGGTTGGTGTTCATTGGCTCTAGTGAACGGCGTCCAACGTTGTCGCCTCTGATTGGTGAACAGTTCCCTACATAGCAACATCAATGTGTCTGTGCGCCTAACGCATAGAGTTAGCTTCGCCATTCTTGTAACAACAGGCGAATAAGCACATGCAGTTACATTTGCCTCTTGCTTTTCGTCAAAGTGAAGCCCGCCTTCGGCTTGTTGTTTTTAACAGCTCTACAATCACGTTGTTAAGTTTTTGTTCAACGACTCTTCTGAGGTGAGTTTTGTTCCCTTATATGAACTTTGAGTTCAAAGGGCTTTGTGACTGCTTTAGTCGTTGACAGTTACACTACACATACTTAAGTTTTAAGTTACTTAGGCTAACGTGTGGGGTGTGTAGTGCAGTATGGCGTTGCATACGTCCCCTCATGTGACACATTACAACGTTTCCCTTGTTGGTCAATTCTTTGTCAGTAGGCTAAGGGATAACAAGGGTTCAAAAAGATCCTTCATTTAAGGTTAATTTTGGTTTAGAGGATGTGGATGTTCAATAGTTTGTCGGGGAGGTTGGAAAATATGCAACATTCAGGATAGCATCTCGAAAGTTGTAGGGCAAGCCCCGTTATTGTGATTTTACAATGCGGTACCAATGGTTTTGGTTCATGTCGCAGCCCACTGTCAATAGTGAATTCATTGCTTGAATTTGGCTCGTCACCGGAGCTCGAACAGTTTTTATTTGCCAAAATTTGCACAGAAATAAGGTCGGGAAGAACTACATTAGGTATCTGGGAGTTGGAAACATTCAACAAAAAAGTTGATCAGGGTAATTCCATGTTAAAGAGTCTGTGCAGAACACCGGGGTGTTAAGTTTTGGAAACATAAAGGTTGTCTCGGTCATGGGACACTTCATTCTGCTCTGATGGGGTCCATCTTTCTCCGAGGGGACAGTTCAAATAATATAAGTCCTTTCGTGGGGCAATACTTTTTGGCATGAAGCACTAAAATTGTGTTTGTGTTGAGTCGGTTCGACTGTTTATATGCCTTTTTGGCGTTGTTGTTGTATTTTAAGTTACTTTTACTTTTGTAGTAACTGTGGAGTTTAGACAGTGAGCGATCCGTCATTCTTTTTACTGGCCCAGCATGGTTTTGTTTGGTTTAGGTTTTTTTTTTTTTTTTTCTTTCCAGCATTTTTGTAAAAAAAAAAAAAATAGACATAAGTTTTTGTGACATCACAAAAACAAGATGTTCGGAAAATGGTAGTTAAAGCTGTTATTTAATGTATCAATTTAAGTATCCAAAAACATGAACATAGAATGGTGAAGTTGTGCTTTAAAATATATTTAATTTGCAGCAGAGAAGGACCTTCATGTTCCTAGCTCTTAACATGTTTAAATGAGGAGCTACTTCCGATTTGACCGGAAGTAAATCGTCGCTCGTACCACGAACTGACCTATCTCAGTTTTTGTCGTTTCGAGTTAAACGGGTTTACAGTTTAGCTGTTTTTGGATTGGTCATTTCCCACACAAATATCACTTCTTTGGAATTGATAATAATACAGCAGGTAGATTAAAGGTCATAGATTCACACTGTTTTTGTTTGATGTAAAAATCTCAAGTATTAAGGTAAATATAAAGTGGCAAAGTTGTACGTCACTTCGTGAAATTATAATATTCAGTTTTCTTACGCGCAGCGAGCGGCGTATCGCGATAGGTCACTTCGTGGTACGAAAAGTTTCATTTCTGAGCTCTGTGCCGGGCGACCTATCTGTTGTGCGCACGCGCAACACACTCTGCCTATGGCACTCAACACGTTCATAATACACACGCTGGCAAACAGGCCGATTTTTAAAAATACTATCGGGGTGGGGGGTCAATGTGTGTCAAAAATAGTCGGAAAAGGGCATTTAAAATCCGATCACGTTGTTACACGGGGTTTTTTTTCATCTGTTTTTATTTCATCATGAGGAAAGTCGGTGGAAACCATGCTCTTTAACAAAATGTCATAATATGATCTTTCACAGGGGTAATTTTATAATTAATAGTGATTTAGTCATTCATTAATGTCAGTACGTTATGCAATCACATGACAAGCCAATTCTGTCCATTTTAACCAATGATTTATTGTAAAAACGAATCTCATTTCAAAACCTCTAACATCCTGTACATACACAGGATTGCCAGGCTGGTCATTTAACGAAAGGCAAAGATGAACTAAGGAACTTTTTAACAATGATCCAAAATACTTAGTCCTTATTAATGTCCATAATACTAAAGAAATGGATTAATTCATCTCGGAAAAGGTTGGACATGATGATTACTAAAACCGAAATGTAGTAATATAGTAAAATTTTGTAAATAAATTAAGAATTGTAATTGATAAGTTTCGCATGTTGCACATACAAGCTTCAAATCTTTAATCTTTAAATTGTACTCTAAAGGTTTGATATAGCTGTAGTAATAAGCAGAAATGTTTTGATTAATTTCAATCTGAAAGCTTGGTAAAGATGAAGCTTGTAACCACCTCACCCCTCCCTCCTTGAACATTTCCGTCTAAAATGATGTAAATGCAACAACAGTTACCAAAGACAATGTATACAAAATAACTGATAAAATCCAACCGTTATTCACTGTTTTCTCAAAAATGTGAACACTGATTTTGATGACATTTTCAGAGATTTGTTTTATAATATGCATTTTGGAAACTAGATAATCAGAATGAATGCATTCTTGCAAAATCACATGATGCATTATACCTTTATTTAATCTATCTATTTAACGTACAAGTTAATTTAAAAATGAGTTCACTGGGATTCAGCAGTTGTGTCTATTGTTGTTTGGTGTCCAATGTCTGGTGAGGTGTCTTGTGGTGTGGTGTCCAATGCAGTAACATCCAATGCTGCATTTTCATCGGGAATGCTGCTGATGCCCCCTGAGTCACCCTCATAGACTGAAACAGAGTAATGCAATAATGGTTTTAGGTGGAGAAAGAAAACAGTTTAATGCTTACATTTGACATAGCACCTGAAAAAAAAGAACCATTGTTTGAATAAAAGACCCTGTCTATACACAATTGAGGAGTAACATCAGACTTAGTGAGGATTCTGGATATGATGCATGCTCAGTTGCAATATCAATAGCTGATGATATATAGAACAAAAAACAACAGAATACTGTAATACAGACCACATAGTATTTATGATTTAGTATAACACTAAAACTCACTCTTTGCTGAATGGCCTAGTAATGAGGCGAGAGGCATGTCGTCTTCACCACTATCACTATCCCCAGGTCCTGTCGAATAAAACAACATTTAACGGACTGATTATTGAAACAATAATTATTTCATGTACTTGGTACTTAAAAAAAAAAACGTAATTCTGAAAGAATGTAAAACGTATACAGACACTGATAAGAGTCAATGGCTAATGTTTTATTACTTACACATCTTAAGCTTACCTCCAATGTCATCCATGTATATCACTGTTCCCTTCCACCGTACATTCCCCCACATCATCTTCTGTCTGGTAAAGTCTCGATGGGGGCTGAAATTTCAGGTGTTTGATAGCACAATATTTTGACTACCATCAGACCCCTGTACTAAAACATCCATAGTGTAGCTTACCAGGGTTGAGTCGAAATGTCAGAGTCGACTGTTGATAATTTGGTTTTAATTGTTTTATTGTTACTTTTCTCGATCTGACATAGTGTAAATTCCCCAAACGTGCGGTTTGTAAATATTTCGCGCAGTGCCGCATTTTTGTCACGTCATACGCGTCGACTGCGCAGGAAACGCCCTGTTAAGCTATGTTATGTAGGCATACTTTGCGTGCCACCCTTAGTTAACTATGGTCATGGTAATTAAGAACCCCCCCCCCCTTTCTTTTTTTGGCAAATGCCTTTGTATTTTTGCATTGAAACAGTTGGATAAAGGAAAGTTAATGTGGAGTGTGAGAATGTGTTGTGAAAGTTAAAAAAGCAATGTGAGCTTGAGGAGAGAGGACGTGTTGAACGTGAATGTTAGGGTTGCCGACCAAACCACCAGCAGGCGAGTGGATACAGCCACCGTATCGGTATTGGGCCGGTCAGCCAAAGTTATGGCCGAGAGCCACCTTCATGTACGTCAGAGTTGACCAATCTCTACAGCAACGGCAGTGTGACGCCAAAGACTCCTCTCCAATTAATTACCGTAAGTTGAGTAGTTTTAACGAAAGTTGAGAACTAAATTTGTTTTGATAAACTAGTATTAGTTACTTGGAAATGTCGGAACGGCTACGAAGTTTTACAATGTTACGATGATGAACTGGTTTATTAATATCATTCAAGTGCTTGATGATTTAGTCAATTAATTCGTTGTGCTAACAGTTTCAGTGATAGGGAGAATTTCCCTCAAAAACTTTTAAGTTTAGACGCGATGAAAAACATCAACGAAAGTGTTTGAAGTGGTTAACGAAATTATGTTGTATCAAGAATGTATTTATTTGATGTGCTTTTGGTTTGGAAACCCAGTATTAGACAGTT
The DNA here is from genome assembly GCA_911728455.2 of Marthasterias glacialis. Taxonomy (NCBI): domain Eukaryota; kingdom Metazoa; phylum Echinodermata; class Asteroidea; order Forcipulatida; family Asteriidae; genus Marthasterias; species Marthasterias glacialis. Next base: position 4,296,377 of record OU452225.1, on the reverse strand, counting down.
TGGTTAATTTCGTTTATAGATGACCATTTAACCCCTGGAATCAGCTACCCCTCTCACCGTAGCCGAAGTCTGTATCGCAAGGACGACCACGGCAGGGACACAAGAGTGTGGCGCTATAATTGGGATTCACCCGCAAGACGGAGGTCCGCCGCCGGTGAAGGTTTTTAACAACACAACGGTTATTTTGAACATTGTTAATTTATGAAAGCTTAAGTTGTTCCAGTTAGGGAAACTTAAGGCGTGGGGCCAGATTGGCAGAACCCGATTCGTAGATTATTTATTTGTTTAACGTTGCCTATAAGTTGAGAAGTGACGCACAAAGAGAGACGATTATACACTGATTTATTTATTGTAACTGTTGTGCGATAATTAGACCTTGATGTGAGAAGGAGTACAAGAACCATCCTGTAAAGCATATTATTTATAAGTCTATTTGATGTTGTGAGCTAATACAGCCAATAGTTACTGGCGACCCGAAAGTCCGGAAGCCATCATTTCAGTTTATACCTTGATTATGTTGTAAATATTGTAAATACCCCTAAGATTTATTTAATAAGAATATTTGAAGTTTAATTCGTGTCGAGTGAACGTCATTTTGTGTCCGTTTTTCAGTTACCCGATTTCTATATTGTCGAGTCTGACACCAAGGCTATGCTAAAAAAAAATAAGAAGAATGCTTGTCACTCTTTTTGTCTTTGTCACAAAATCCTTAAGTCATTTTATAAGTTTAAATTTCAGGATGACTGTTTAACACTTGCTATACTAATGTTTATGCTGCAGTAATTCAATGGAAAATTGTTTTCACTTCCCAGCCGGATAATCCCTATCGTATAGTATTTAATTTTTTGTTTCAACAATGTGGTACGGTCCTAAGTATTTTGTCGTGATTTTTGAATAGTTATCATTCAGCCTGTCCGCCATCTTGACAAATTTCCCCCAAAACGCCCTCCTTTCAGAAATTCATGACAGAGACTACATTATAGTGGCTACTCCTTAAAATACAAAATAGAACCAAGGTAGGCAATTGATTACGATTTATGAACAGCATCAAAAGTGAGTTTTTACTCTGGTCTGCTTAACATTGTTCGGCTTTTTTCACACGATAGAGAGAATAAAATTACAGTAGGCCTACACTAAAAAATAAGTTAACAAGCCTTCCTTCCTTCCTTCCTTCCTAATAGTATAAAGTGTATCCTCAAGTGTTTGAATAAACTCTTTCAATATTCACAACCCCACCCGACTGAGACAAGACAACAATTTAATTCGGCTTCCACCCAGCCAGCCTATCGTTAAACTTTTTTAGTTCAACATAATCAAATTTAATGATTAGAGTAGAGACTAGAGCATGTAGAGAGTTAGGCCTGTGATTGTGAATGTGATGCCGTGGGCGTGGGTTAACCACACAAAAGGCGGACGGGTCCAGGGTCAGGCATAGGCTAATTGACACAAAATCTGTGCATTGAATTGTCAACTAAGCCATCCGATTTTATAGTATTCATAAGAATTTAATTAAAGAACGAAACGTTAAAACAATTTAAGCTATATTTTGATCAAAAATATACTCACAATTATTCACATGATAACACGCCACGTCGTTGTTAACTTGGACTGCTCCCATTCCACATATTATACACAATGTTAGTGAGCATTACGTTCAATTACCAGACGCGCGTCCTCTATAGAAATAACATTTTATATGATTTTGTTTGATTCATTCATAAATATTACAGGATACGAGGTTTTAGTAACAGAAGCTAAACTCCTATTATGTATCTATTAACTCCTATTAAAAATGATCTTTAAAAAAATAAAAGATTCGGCTCTTGAGAAAGAATATCATTTGAATATTCATTTAGGTCACTTCGTGAAACGCGCATAACAAGGGTGTCTGGTCCCACGAAGTGACCTATCGCGATACGTCACTTCGTGAACCCAAAATTTTCATTTTTCACGATGCGTCGCTTTTGTTTACAGCTGTAAACAACAACAAGATATGAGATTTTGTCCCAAAATTTTGAGAAAATGAAGATTTCACTATATTTAATCCAAATATACAAAAAACTCATTTTCGCCAAAAACTGAGATAGGTCAGTTCGTGGTACGAGCGACGAAATGTCAAGCAATATGCAATAGAGAAGGACCTTCCCAAACCTTGGTATTTTGTGAAAGAATCATGTTCCTACCTCTAACAACTTTAGAAACGAGGAGCTACTTTCGGCTTGACCGGAAGTAGAGGTCACCGAGGTCAAGCAATGTGCAACAGAAGGGTCTTCCTTGACCTTGGTATTAGGTGAAAGAATCATGTTCTTAGCTCTTACCATTTTTAAATAAAGAGCTACTTCTGGTTTGGTCGGAAGTACAGGTCACAAAGGTCAGGCAATGTGCAACAGAGAAGAATCCTCCCTAACCTTGGTATTTGGTGAAAGAATCATGTTCCTAGCTCTAACCATTTTTAAATGAGTAGCTACTTTCAGTTTGACCGGAAGTAAAGGTCAGAGAGGTCACTCAATGTGCAACAAAGAAAGACCTTACCAAACCTTGGTATTTTGTGAAAGAATCATATTCCTACCTCTAACAACTTTAACAATGAGGAGCTACTTTCGGCTTAACAGGTAGTAGAGGTCACAGAGGTCACGCAATGTGCAACAGAGAATGGTCCTCCCTTTCCTTAGTATTAGGTGAAAGAATCATGTTCCTAGCTCTTACCTTTTTTAAATAAAGACCTACTTCCAGTTTGACCGGTTTGACCGGAAGTAGAGGTCACAAAGGTCACGCAATGTGCAAGAGAGCAGGATCCTCCCTAACTTTGGTATTTGGTGAAAGAACGTGTTCCTAGCTCTAACAATTTTTAAATGAGTAGCTACTTCCGGTTTGACCGGAAGTAAAGGTCAGAGAGGTCACTCAATGTGCAACAGAGAAGGACCTTACCAAACCTTGGTATTTTGTGAAAGAATCATGTTCCTACCTCTAACAACTTTAACAATGAGGAGCTACTTTCGGCTTGACCGGAAGTAGAGGTCACAGAGGTCACGCAATGTGCAACAGAGAAGCGTCCTCCCTTTCCTTGGTATTAGGTGAAAGAATCATGTCCCTAGCTCTTACCATTTTTAAATAAAGAGCTACTTCCGGTTTGACCGGAAGTAGAGATCACAAAGGACACGGAATGTGCAAGAGAGAAGGATCCTCCCTAACCTTGGTATTTGGTGAAAGAATCATGTTCCCAGCTCAAACAAATTTTAAATGAGTAGCTACTTCCGGTTTGACCGGAAGTAAAGGTCAGAGAGGTCACGCAATGTGCAACAGAGAAGTACCTTCCCTAACCTTTGTATTTGGTGTAAGAATCATGTTCCTAGCCCTTACCATTTTTAAATGAGGAGCTACTTAGGGTTTGACCGGAAGTAGAAGTCACAAAGGTCACGCAATGTTCAACAGAGAAGGACCTTCCCTAACCGTGGTACTTGGTGAAAGAATCATGTTCCTACCTCTGAAAACTTTTGAATGAGGAGCTACTTCCGGTTTCATATAACGCCGTGTCCGAATCAAGCGACTTCGGCTACGGCTATGGCCGCTGGCTGAAACGACAACGTTGAAAAATAGGAATCCTCTGCATTCCGGCCGTAGCCACTGCCGAAGCCATCATTTGGACATGGCTTAAGAGACAGTTTAAACTAGCAAAACGTGGTGCATTATGATCACGACGATGGGAGAAAGTACAAATCCCAATACGGCAACCCATTAATAAATGTTTGTTGATGAGTGAAGTTTAAAATTGCTAGTACGCTCCCAGACAATGTTGCAATAAATGACATAAGGCAGAAAACAGAAATGTAAAGTGACAACAAAGTATATTGGGGAACGAAACCTCTAAGTTTGGCTAAGAAACTTGTGTTGCGTGAAACAGTTTAAGTGAGGTGATGATGTTGTTAGTCCAGAAAAATTTGTTATCCTGTAGAACTCATAAGAATTTGTTGAAGTAAACTCTTGACATAGCAATGTTGTTAATGTCAATGAAATCGAGGTCCTCAGGAGACCTTAAGGATATGTTAAAGACCA